>VZTO01018433.1:0-106099 GCA_013400615.1 Syrrhaptes paradoxus | reverse complement strand
GCCCCACATCTGAACACAGTACTCCAGGTGGGGTCTTCACATGAGAGCAGAGTAGAGGGGGAGAATGGCAGCTCAAGGGCAGCTCAAATTTTCCAAGACTTTTAAGACAGTTTTGTGGAATGTCTAAGTTCTGGTATCACAGGATGTCAGCCTTCATCTTCCACGTATGTGTGCTGGGGGCTTAGGTGATTGTTTACAGTTTGGGAAGTATTTGCTACTTAATGAATTTCATGCATTTCATGAACAGCTGTTCACCTCACCTCCTGTGCCACCACAAGGACACTTTCACAGCAGTGGTGCACCAGGTGGTGTAGCTCTGCCATCCAGAACTGGTCCTTTGGAAGCCAGTGGGACATCTCTGAAGGTCTGTTTCAGTGGTTGCCCATCACATCTAATGAGAGTGTACAGGTTGGGAAATTTCCATGCAGCATGATCAGCTCTCTTATCTGAGAGTTTCTGCATTAATGGGTTGCTACAGGACAACTGCTACGTCTGTTGGGGAAGGAGTGGAGATGGATCAAGTGGCACAGGACAGAAAATAAGTCCAATCTGCTAAATCAACTGAGTGGGAAACATCTCTGAGGAGGAAAACCAAGTGTAACAAATTAATGTGAAAGGATGTACAGATCCTCCTGAGTTTCTATGCCCTGCAAATACTACAAAAGGAATGTTTCCCTGCTTAATACATGGTGGGGACATTTTGTGAAAGCAGATAAGAATTTGCAGATGTTTTCAATGATTTCCATTTTGTCTGGGGCAATTCCTGGCCATTCAAACCCTACAGAATATGATCCCATTCATAGTAGTCAGACTGGATTGCACCACTGGGTTCCAGATTTACAACAGTACAATTGAGAACAAAGCTTTGCTGCAGTTTGCAGTCAATTCAGCCTGGTACCTACTATCACTTGGACTGGAGCAGTGTCTTTAGGTAGCTAAGCTCAACAGGTACACAAAGCTGAGTTTACTAGATGGCGTTCACAAACCCTCCCCTTTTACTGAGAATGAGGCCAGTTTTGGTCCTTCATGCCAAAAGGATGCAGACTTTGCAAGACTGCCAGGTATCTTCAGCAACTGTAGTATTTTCTTGTGGTCAGCAATGGCTTGTCTGAAAAGGAGTTTTAAGATTACAGCTGGGATGGGCAGAAATGTATTGCTGTGTTTCCCTAGGTTTTCTGAGGTGTTATCCAATAAATGCAACAACCAAACCTGAAATAGTTTGTTGAACCTGTATCTCAAAGCTTCTCTGAACTTCTACAGCACTGAACTGGGCATCTGTGTTTGAGGCGATTTACTGTCACGGTGACTTCCCAGTAGCTTGTTGTGCCTAAGACGTGATGCTTGTTTCAGCAGTCACCAAAAGCCACCTTTTCAGAGTCAATCTTTTACTGATGTTGCATACAATTATAGAACAGTGCTTTATTTTACTTTTCTTTTTTTTTTCTTCTTAATTTTTACTATTGAAATACCCTATTAGGCATTTCTAAATGTAGAGCTTTTATATATCATCACGGACACATTAACAAGTGTGCGCATCTGGCCTAAATTAGACCACCTATGAAGGTGGTCTACAAAATCTAGATATTACTCGAGAAAACATTGGAAAAGGCAGTTTACTACCAGGAAGAGAAACATTTTAAAGCCAGCCCACCAGCGAAGAGACCCTGGCAGCCCATAAAGAATTCTTCAACAGAGAGTGGAAAGTGCATATGAAGGACAGGTATTGATCCCAGTTCCACCAAAAGTAATTAACTGTATTGACCTTAGGGTATTTACCCTAGCATTACAGTCATGGGGCTGAATTAGTCACGGGCAGAAGGTGAGGTGCAGTTCTAAGACCACGTGAAGCCATTGCAGATATGTGCTGAAATTTCGTCTGCAAGAAAAAAAAAAAAACATTAGAAAACTAAAATACTTCAGGAAACTTTTGGAGAATGTTGAAAGCCTGGATCTCTGCTAGAAGTAGCAGGCTGTAACAAATGTAAAAATTTGTGGCTACACATAATATCCAAAAACTAAAGGAAATGAAAATAAAGATGCATACATTTAAAGTATTTCCTATTTCCTCTCTACAGAGCTAAGAACTCTTGATGCTTACCTCACATACCAGAGCAGAAGGACCACATGCTGTCCTATATAAACACTGCCAGTCCAAGTCTGATTTTATAGAGTTCAGGTTTGGCTCAAGAAATTAAGACTGCCTGCAGCCCTATACATTCCCCCTTCACTGCATCACCACTGTGCAAAGTTAAATAGGAATAACAACTCCTACATGCACGGTTTATTTCTGCACTACTGAAAAAAAAAAAGAGTGTATTATATGGTGGCAACCTGAGAACATAAACTGAAGAACTTATCATACATTGCCCATATTTTTGCAGACTGCAGTTAAAGATCCTGTTACATCTCTGGTATTCCTTCAGTTAAATCATCACAAAGGGTCTGGTGCTTGGTGCTTAGCTGTTAGTATTGCTTTTAAAACCATTGAAGTGGTGGAATGTTTAGAATATGGTTTGAGGTCAGTACCTTCTTCCACCCTGTGAATGAACACAGAACGGTCCAGCAGTGGTAGGGGGAAGCACAATAAACATGAGGCCTTTGGGGAATCCCTACTTTGATCTTCTAAGGGTGCCTGGGTGGGTGCCTCATCTTATAGATGTGGATGACCATGGTGCCCTTGGGTCCTCTGCTTCCCCTCTCCTCTCTGCTAACTCCTCAGGACAGAGGTGAAGTGACAGTAGCCAAGAGGCAGCAGTTGCTAACATGTCAGTTTGCTGAATGTAACCCAAGTGGCTGTAAGGTCAGAATGGGCTGTGGGTCATAACCCCCCATTTTGGATAGTCACTCTTGTCATCCACATGAATACTTAGTCTTTCCCACTTTGTGATTTTGACAGAGATGAAGGAACACTAGTTAGGATGAAATTAATCTACTTCAGAAAAAGGTGTATGAAACCCTGTTAGGAAGAATCTGCTGTGAGAAGTTTATTTCTAAGCCTTCTCAGAAGGTAGTTTGTTTATGCTAACTGCCTGATCGGTCAAAGGGATATCCCAAGCCTAGCAGGCTAATGAACTAATGTGGTGGAGACATGCTGGCACCTGAAGAGAAGAGTGGTTACCACCCTGTCCAGCCACTTTGGATGTCCAGTCCAGGTCCTGTGGTGCAACTGCCTGCGGTCACCATCAGCACCAACCAGGATGAAGGGCTGAGCTTGCAACCCTGGGTTGGGGGCAAGAGCTGTTCAGCCATGAAAGCATATGGACTACACAGACTGACTTGTTGCCTTCTGCTGGTGCACTGTCCTGATCAGGATGCACTTCATCTTGTACTCCTCCAAAATCCCACATCCCTCTGGTGAAGAAAGTGCCATGCAGACTTTTACTCCTTTGCTCACACAGTGGTCCCTGTCTCTGCTCCAGCCACAGTGGCACGTGTCTGTTTGCCATAAATAGTAGATAATACAGAGGCAGCTGGGCCAAGGACAGCATTGGAAAGGACATTCATTTTACCAGTTCTGCTTTGATAGATGCTGGTGCTTTTTGGTGAATATGAAAGAAGAAAGAGCCAAGTGCTTTCATTTCAGCAAGCACCATGCTGATGCCAGTCTTGCCTCTCTCTGACTCCCACCTATAGCCCATTCTGTCCCCAGTTTTGGTTTGCTGAAGACATGGGGTGAAGGGTGCAAGGGTCTTGTTTCACTGAGACCTAGACATCGGGAGGCTACGCAGGTCAGCCTGGAGGCAGCCCTAGCAAGAAGGGAGGAGGTGAGTTTCCATATCCATGGGGCGACAGGACAGCTCCCCCCACTGACTCACTTGGCAAGGAAGGGTCTGGAGAGTGGGACTGTGGCTGGGGAAGAGTGCAAGAACGCCCTGTGGTCTTGCATCTCCTGTTTCCCTGGTAGCTCACCACAGCTCCTATCTTGCTTACATCCAATAAATGGTGTTGAGGACAGGAGGCAAGCAGGGAAGATACAAATAGGGCAGTGTCACTGATGTGATCTGTTAAAAGAGCTGAAATCTCCTAAGCCCACCTGCTAAATCTGTTTCTGCTTGTGCCCCTGAAACATGTGAGAGGCTCTTCAGTAACAGATCAAGTAGCAACCACCAGAGCCAACATCATCTAGTTTAGGCAACGTCCCAGTGCAGACGACCCCAGCTAAATCTGTACAAAAAATCCCTCTAGGCTGAAGGAAAAAAATTGAATCTGGAGCCCTGTCTTGTGGTCATTCATATATGTTCCCTTCTAGAGCTTAGAGAGCAAGAAGCCCATCTCCATCTGCAGATGGCACACATAAGAAAAAATCCATACAAATCCTAGTCTGCAATATTGCTTGTGATTAATACTGACTGTGGCCCTCCCTGGATTGAGTTTCCTATGAGTTACAACATCAAAATTTGTGCTGCCCACTGAATACCAGCTGGCCCCAGGTTCACAGAGAATGAGGAGATCCAGCAGTGATCCTATTCTGGAGCAGACACAAGGAATTGAAGCCCAACAGCAGAGGAAAAGGGAACCACATACCAAAGTAAATATGGTCATTTAATGCCTGGGAAGGAGGTAACAGCCACAGTAGGGATCAGCATATTCTGGAGACAGGTTTTTTAAGGAGTGAGATGGAAGTGTCTCTGATTTTACTAGCCAATTTAACTAGAATAGACCCAACAACGCAGGATAGAGCTGGGGCAAGGAGGCAGAGGTGTGGAGAGCTAGGTTCTGCCCCATAGGACATACAGGGATTTTGGTAGAGTGTAGGATGGCCATGTAACCTTCTTATCCAAGCTGGTTGAGTTTGTTCTGGTGAACATTGCCACTTTTTGACCTAACTGGCATGCATGCATGATGGCTTTTGAAGGAAACCATTGTTTTTGTGTTGGAAACAGGACTAGCTTGTGTATTCTGCAAGCATTTGTCTCCTTCCTGTACAGGTACAGACTCAATGGCATGGTCTTACCAGTGAGGGCTGGACAGCTGACCCTGGTGTCTTCTTAGCTCTAAAGCGTCCCACTTTTAAAGATGAAAATCAATGAAGTGCAGTGGAGGGTCAGTGCTGAGCTCTGCCTAGCTCCTGAGCCCCTCAGATAAAGCAGGGTTGGGGGAAAAGACATCCCCAGCTAGAGCAAGAGGACCTGGCTACTAACTTAAGCACTGCCAGCTTGGACCGCTGCTTTTGCCCTTGGGTTATAGCTCCCATCTGAGATGCAGGATGCCAGCTCAGAATCATCTTAGGTATCCAATTTTTCTCTAGTGAAAAGTCCCCAAGCTCCCTTTTGTACAACTCAGGTCAGCCAGGCAGCCCCATCTACACTTGTGTGCTGATTTCTGCCCAGCAATTGCTTCAGAGGTTTGTTAATGTGAGACTGTGCTGACAGTGACCCAGAAGAGCAGCACAGGGTGTACCAAAGAAACCACGGTCCTGCGCTCCCCATTGCAGGCAGAAGAAACCCCCTCTTCTGCCCTTGCTGCTGAGGACCCTTTCCACCACAACATGAGAAATTCTGCCCCCTGCCAAGTTAGCAACACCTTCAGCTACTTGATATAAAATGTATTCATAACTGTTTTGCAAGGATTAAAAAAAAAAAAAAGCATTGTTAATTGGTTCCCAAGCTTTGCTGTTTGCATTTGCAAGACCAGGAGGACTGATGCTGTGGGTCTCAGCTGTGGGTCTGCTCTTCTGCAGACCCTGGCTGGACCCTGCTCTGTGCCCTGTCCTTGCCTCCCACAGACTGCAGCAGTGCCTGTCGTTGCCTGAGCAATTCCTGATGTCGGGTTTGGAGGTGAAGGTCAGGTAATTGGGCTTAAAGCTTGTCTACCATTTTTTTCAAATAGTCTGGTCGGTCGCATGTCCTGTGCCACTGAGCAATCACGTCACTACCTCTGTTTTGAGGCCAGTTACTTACATCTGTATAAAGCATGCCTTGTGTGTTTTGATTCCTGTTTCGTTCATCTGAGCAGAGGTCTCCAGCTTTTCATGTCTTTTCCTGCTGAGCACAATAGCCAGCTGAGACCCCATTTCTCCTAGTGACGGTCCTTACCCACGCCAGCCAGAGTTGTCTCTCCCTTTTCTTCCTGATAAACTGAACAGTGCAAGACTCACATAATTCTCTTTGCAGGAATTTCTCCTTACCCTCACATCATTTGTGAGTATTTTCTGCCGCCTCTACAATTTTTTTCAAAAGCCTTTAAAAAATGCTGACATTTAACTTGAACACAGTTTTATGGTACTGATCTCATCAAATCCGTATGAAGAGGTAAAATCACCTTCCTTGTTGTAATCATTGTTCTCTTGTTTAAATATCCAAAGGTCATTTAACCCCTGTTGCTACGTGCTTTGGAGATGTGCTCCACAACTCTGGCCCTAAATCCTCTGAGCTTTGCTCCATGTACCATCAGATATAAATCAAGCTTTATTAAGGCATATTTTGTTTGAATGGATCCTGATTGCTTTGTATAATGGTCTCATGATTTACTATTCTGCCCGTATCAGACCACCCACATACCTTATCAGCGATAGCTTTACAGTTCGTTCCAGATGGCTGATGGCCCTAGCAGGCCACCAGCAAAATATCTGTCCTGCTTTTTGAGTGGTGCCCATTAGCACTGGCAGACCTGTATAAAGCAGGCGGCTGCTGTGTGCTGAGACACAGCATGGCCACTGGGGCTACTGCCAGAGTGGTCTCACTAATGAACCTCTCCAAATTAGTTCAGAGGTTGTTTCTCTTTAGGAAGGGCTCCAAAGCTTCCCACATCCATGAGGCCTTTCCATCCCAGCACTGGACCTTCTTGCTTCAAAAAACCAAATTCTTGTCCTGTGTTGAATTTTCACCCTGAAAACATGGGAAACACTGGGTAGGAATGTTGGAAACATTAAGTGTGTTGATTTTTTTGTATTTATTTCAAGTGAAAGACATTCAGAAAAGGCACAGATGGCCACAGCTTAAAGCTCTAAATATGAAGACACTGAATCTAACCTAAGTTTTGGGAAGAAATGTGCTTGTCCCTGCTATTGGTTACCACTGTTGTGTTTGCAGTAGTGGAGCGTGCTGGGGACCTGTGCACCGTGTGTGGGAGACTGCCTGGCAGCCCCAGGTAGCACCAGCATGGGTGCAGGAGCTGTGGTCAACTACTTGGCTGGGCTCTGGAGCACAGAAACATGGCATGTAGAGACCTTAACTCGGCCCTCTTGCTGGTGGGCTGAGAAGGAGCTCAGCAAGCAGCTGGTGATGCTCTGTGCCTTGAGGAGCCTCCTAGGTTAAGCAGGAGACAAAGTGAAGGCATCAGGGATACAGTAGCCCTCCAAGGATGATGTGAGGCTACATCTGAGCAACGTGGGTGCATTATCAGCTGCCTCGGCACGGCTGGTGTTCTGCATGTCAGATTGGAAAAAGAGAAGACTCTAAGGAAAATCTGGGACAAGGAGGATTGTGCTAAGCAAAAAATATTTTTACAGTAAAAAAGCAGTTTCTGGAAGCTCCTCTCTGCAGAGCGAAGCTCTCCTTCTTCTCTGCCTCTGCTGATCGTTGCTCCTGCATGCCAGGGAGTGGGCAGGTGAGAGTGGGTGGCTGGTGTGCGGAGCTGAGTGCATCTTTGGAAATTATCCGCAGGCTTCAGGTAAAATGTAGATCAGAAAGTATTGCAGAGCAGGAGCTGTTCTTCATATTTAGATAAGCAAGGCTTGATGTGGGATTTTATGAGGTTTCCATACTGTTATTGGAACACCTGGTTCCCACTAAGGAAACACTGTAAAAACTAGAAGTAGAACCTCCCCAGTGAGGTTTAGAAATATTTATATCAGGCTGGTACCATTTTGGTCCTTCCAAGCTATGTGCCTATCCAAAGCCCAGAGAAGTCAATGGAAAATCCCACAGCTTTCAGTAAACATTGTGTCGAGTCATATTAGGCCAATAACCATAACTTACCCATGGGAAAATTGTGACTTGCTTTCCCCTTCATACAAATGTAGTTAGCTTCATTCTCTCTTCTCATACATGGGGACCTTAAGTCAATGATATTAACAGGTATTAATGTGTCCCACTCCTTATACTCTGGGTATAGCACTATGTCGCAGAAATTACAGTAACCTACTCTACATGTTATGGAGAAGCAACTTCTGGCCTTCGTGAAATGCTTATTTGTATGCCAGTCTTTTGTAGAGAGAGGTCTATGCTAACCAAGGACTTCAGGTCATCCATAGGAAACGACCATATCAGCTTTACAGCATTTTCGATTGGTAAGAGGGAAGACTTGCTGATTAGACGTTTTGAAACTTGACATTATTCCAAGACCTCAGATCCTTTTCTCTCAGTGTCCCAAGCAACTGTACCCCAAAGAACTGCTCACTCCAATGAAAGGATATAGGAAATGTTTCAGGAAATTGGAAGAACATCCAGTATTTCAAAGCAGTGCCCAAGCAAAGAGAAGGAGGAAAACATAACACAGGCAAAGCTCTTGATTCTTGGTGAGATGCGGCACTATCTATAGCATGGGGACTGGGTTGAGACCCAAAGGTCTCAGGATCTGCTGCAGATTGTCTGGCTGAGCTTGAGCGGGCCCCTGCCCCTCCTTTCCCCTTCCTTGTTCAAGACCCAGAGCTATCTTTTACAAATATTTGCCTAGGTAGTGCCTACCACCAATAATCAAATGTCAAACTTGCCCCTTATTCTTCTGCCTGTTTAAAGTTTGCAGGTGCCATTTCCTCTTCCCAAGGGTGGTGCACATGGCTCGTTGTCCTATGTGCATCATCAGGGGACAGTAAAAGTCATCACACTTAATCAATGACCGTGCAGACTATATTTTGCAATTCTTTCTGACCTTGTTTCAAAGGCATCAGAGTGCCTCCTCTGTAAGTGGGAGGTCAAACAAGCCTTCTCTGGTGGCTGAGGTCTGTCTGGGAGCTGCCTCTCGCAGAATCACAAACCTTCCGGGACATGCTGGGGTGTGCTGGCTCTGCCAGCCAACCTGGAAAGCTACACCTGGCCTTCACTCCTTGGCACTTGTCACTTTGCTCTAAAGCATTCCCTTTCCTCTGGTGAACCTCAACACTGTGGAGTATCCATCAGTGGCATTTTGCCTGAGCAAGGCTGGCAGGATCAGGCCATGTGACACCAACATGAAGGAACAGCTTTCCTGTGATCTAGGAAACCGATCTCATGATGCCACTGGCTGAAATGCTTCTCTGACTGGGAGAGAGTATCACATGTCCTCTTAGGAAGGATATAAACTTTGTCTGGTTGTCAATCAGCTGAGATGGATCATTTACCCCTTCTGGTGTAACTTAGCCTGTGAAAGACAGAAACCAAATGGTATGTAGGAACACTGTGAAAGATGGATGAGACTCATTTGTGTGTAGCGTTCATGAGTAAAACTCTTTATGGGAGATACCACTGACCTTCAGGAATCTTACCCATCAGATGAGAAGTCCAGAAGAGGTCCCACTGAAGAGGCTGTTATCTCTGGTGATATCATTTGAGTGGTCTGATTTTCACGGGGAACCAAGTACCCAGTGACCTCCTGGTGGATACTTAGCAATTCTGAGAAATCAGGCCACTTAGCCAAGTGAGTTTCCATTTTAGGAACACATTAAAAATCACAGTCCACCTTGTTCAGACATGAGCATAACACTCCAGTTTATTGACCTCATAACAGATAAGCCCTTGAGTTGGCTGCATCTGCGTCCTCAGGTAGGGCAAATTGGAAATCTGTGGCTTTACACCAGCTGATGACAGTGAAAGATCTGCCTTCAGGTTCTCATCTATAGCTGATGTATCATTATACACCTTGTTTTTAAATTCAGCTTCCAAACTGCATCACATCAGCCGTCTCAAGCTGTAACCTTGACATCTGATTTGAGTAGCTGCAGATTGTTCAGGACATACTCCAGGGAGTGTTAGAGCAGATGCTAGTTACCTCCTGTGTTTAATTCATCCTTCCTACATGTACAGAGACCATTTATTTATCCTAAGATGTGTCTCTAAGTTGTAAGGCCACACGGTGCTGAGGAACACTCTTCTCTGATCCTCGTAGTGTCAGGCAATGCAGAAGGTACCCAGATGCAGTTAATGCTGGAAGCCTGATCCTTCTCTTGTTTTATGCCAGACTTACCCCATTATAAATCCACATGGGGTTAATCTTGATTTATAGCTGAGCAAATGGTATCAAAGTCAAGCTCCTGCTCTGTCTTGCTTGTGGTTATGAAATTCAGGTTTGCATCTCCTTGTGAACTTTAATCTCTGAAGATTTACACATCCCTCTTTTTTTTTTCCCTGTGCATTCCCCTCCCCCCCAATTAATCCAATGGGTTGTCATTTTCTTTTAAACGCTGAAAATGACCTTGCTTATTTTGATGGGCTCTGAACAATAGCACTCCCTGTCTTGCACTCATTCTCCATCCTGGGGCTGTGAGTCATTATGGTTATAAAAGACAGAACATTGAGTCACTGACTGTCAAACATCTCTGCTGTGAGGGATGGAGCCTTTCAAGAAACCCTCTCCTGGTAATCATTACTCTGCTCTATTTACATTGCAGTAGGACCCTGATCCCAAGTCAGAGCCAAGGCTCTTGTCATTAAGTACAGTGCAAACACACTAGTCTTGCCATAGTCCTTGCCCCTACGAGACGAGCGAGTGTGGGATTAGTTTGGGATTATCTACATCCAGAGAAGCTTCCATCCAAGAGTCTTTAGAGATGTTGATTAATTAAACCTTGCAACAATTTTATCTGTTAGCAGAGAGTCAGCACACAGAGCAGTAGTTTGGCTGGTTGCTACAACACTGACCCAGGGCTTGGCTGGTGCTGCTTAAAGTCCCCGCCTGTGTCTCACCGTCTGTTTCCTATGGGACCTTGCATAAGTCTTCAGTAGGTGTTGGGCTTCTGAATACCCATAAAATACGGGTCTTGGCTTAGGTGTGCCTCACTGTCATCTCTACAGGAGGGTGTTAACACTCCCTTTTCACAGCCCGGGTGAGAGGAGGAAAATACCAAAACCTGACATGCTCGATGGTAGGGAAAGCCTGAAAGTGAAAGTGTTTCTGGCAAATGGAAACTAACCCACACACCAGGGTGCTTTGGCTCCTGCCGGTCAGGCCACTCATTCGAATGAGCTCTTTGGTGGAAACACACCCCATGGGGTGACACGGTTTACCAGCGTCAGCAGCAGAGCCGGGGTGAGAACTGCTCTCCCCATGCTTGGATTATGATTGCCACGCACCTTTTCCAATGCAAAGCTCCTCTTCGCTCTGTCTGGGCTGCAGTGCCCCCAAGGCTATGCCTGAACCTTCCGAAGGACTTTCTGCTCTCCCACCCCAGACCCCAAGAGCAAGGTGGTTTCTGGCTGGAGGGTGCCTCCACAGGGGTACAAGAGCCCCTCCTCCAGGCCCTCCTGCATGTTCCAGCAGTGACACCAGCTGCGGTTTGTTACAAAGACGTGTCACACCGCTTGCAGCACTTCCCACCCCATCCACTCTATGGCCAGACTGAGGTTTGCATTACTGCTTGCTGGATCCAGTTCTGTGCTTAATCCTTCCTGAGCTGCTCCCCGTCCCGACAGGCCAAGTACAAGCTTTGATGACGCCCGCTTCGAGGTTTATACAGGTGTCACTGGCAGTGTAGACTCAAGGTCTGAAGCACTGAGCTGTATGAACTTCCCTGTATGGGTTTTTTGTTTCATTAAGTCAGTTTTTCAGTTTTGCATTTGTGGCGTGGGAGCTGCTGATGCAGAGGCAGACAAAAGTCCTTAGTGACTGCCTCACAGCACGGGTCTCTGGCAGCCAAATAGCCAGAGACCAATTTCTGATCTTTGCTGTGACTCTGCTGACACTGGCGTCAAATGGCAGAAATTCCCCTTGTGCTGGTGGAAATGCAGTTTTCTGTATGGGGTATCATTGGTGAGAGTCCATCAGCTTCTTCAAGACATTTCTTTAAGTTCCAGCTCCATCGTTCTTTAACAACTTATGCTAATATCAATAATATTTTTGGTAAAGTGAAATGCATTTTAACAAGTTATGCTGGCTGAGTTGGGGTCAGATAAGTGACCCCTGGCAGTTGCTGCAGTGACCCAGTAAGTGAACACAGCAGCCATGTGTTAATTGGATCGGTTTCTTTTTTAATATCCTTCTGATGGTTGTTTTCCTTCAGTTGACACAAATAGCTCTGCTGCAGCGAATAACCTTCACATCTCAGTGATGGAAGTGTCACGCCATTACACCAAGCTCAAGCTTTTGCTAACATCCACTCAGATGGATGTCAGCAGGAAACCTTGCTCAGTCAAAGGCCATGGTGATTGGAAGATCATTATGCAAATACATGTTGCTCTGTCACTGAAGGATAGCTTGAAAAATCCCTGGCCAGTAAAGTTTGTCTGAACTATTTGCATTAATAATCAGGGGGACTGGAAAGAGAAGTGCTGCCCTGCCTGGGCTGGCACAGAGGCTTCTTCCAGGAAGGTGGGTTTCTCTGCCTAGCTTGTCCATGCCTGCCTTGGGTTTAGTCCTTGTTTTCAGAGGAATGTGAATCAGAAGCAAGGTGCCCAGATTGAGATGTCCAGAGCTCCTCAGTCACACCCCAGCCTTGAGAAATAGATCCTCTGAAAGGGTCTTGGGTTGTGCACTTGGATGCAAAGTTGAGTGAGAATTGCTGGTCAGTTTGGAAGTACTGATTGCATTTAATGGAGGTGTCAGGTAATTGTTTAGCCCTCTGTGCCTCTGTCTCTGCTCAGAGTTCTGAATATAGAAATTCTATTTGTAACTTTCTTATAAGGATGAAGTGCTGTAAAATAAAACTGCTCACAGTGCTTCATGGTGGTAAGGAACTGCTCATTTTGGAAGTTTGTATCCAAGATGGTAGAAGTTGCAGGTGGTAGGCATGTTACAGCAAGGGTTTCTTCAGATTCTAACTGGGCAGAAAAATAAATTAAAAAACAGAGTGACTAGAGGTACTAGGCCTGTAATTAAGTGGATGGGTGGATGCGTGGCTTATCTGCTAACACAGGAACATTAAAGGATCCCCTAAAACCACATTAAAAAGTTTATAGGGTTGAACTTAATTGCTCTTCTTCTTGTCTTGTAGTTGGTGAAATTAAAGGAAATTTTGGCCATACGAAAAAAATAAAGAAGGTAATTCAGGAAGAAAACCGTCTGGCAGTGCTCTGAAGTTTTATTGCAAAACACATAAGAAATATTCATCACTAGTTGGATAAATAGATTATTCTAATACAGGCCAGCAGAATATATGAATGTTATGCAATAAGTAGGGTCTAGTTCTGCATAATGTAATTCACATGAGTAATTGCAGTGAGACCACTGGCTCTGTCAGGGCTTCTGACACAAATATTATTTTGCACCAACTTGCGTCATTCCAAATAATTTTACTCAAGCTGGCCTATTTGTAATTCTTCACCTGGTCTGCTGAACCTCAGCATTTGATTGCCTGGCTGATATTCCCTACTTGTTCTCTCCCATCACACGCAAGGGCAGGGCAGGACGTGGCTGTGCTTCTGTGCAGGGTGATGCACAGGGGCCGGTGATGTGCCTGGAAGTTTTGGGCTGAGCCAAAAGCAGAAGGCAGCTGTTGACAAGCCTAGCAAGGAGCTGCTGGTTTATGAGCCTTGGGATTTGAAATTAAGCTCTAAGCTTCAGGAAGTGTCATGTGCTTACTTATGACACAGTGCACTGTAAAAATCGCAAGAACCACAAAGCAAATGAGGAAAAAAATCAAAGTGAGGCACAAAGGTCCTTACTTTTCCCATCCTGAATGAAAAAAGGCATTTTTCCTATTTGTTCTTTTTTTTGGCTCAGTTTCTTCTCCCATAGAAAAGACCTGTTAACCCTTTCTTGATTGCATTACCTTTATCATCTGATAGAGACTCACTGCCTTCTGACTTTGCTTCCTTTTCTATCATATTATCCCTCCATCTGCTGGAAAAGTATAATTACAAACAATAAAAATACACCAAAAATAAATGCACCTTTAGAGTTATATTTATGCTAGCCTTTAGGCACCAGGAGCCAGCATCACACAGAACGCTGCCCAAGCTTTTTATCCAGGTTGTAACATAGGAAAACACCCTCCTGTACTCTAAAAGGCATTTGAAATGCATGCTTCCCTCTTCTGCTTTTTATTGCACACATTTTATTCAAGAGTCCTGAGTCTGCATCAAATTCTCTGTGACCCAGCTCTAAGCGTTCCACTTAGTTAGCCTAAACCTCTTTACATTCCTCAGCTCTGATCTGCTAATCCCCCATAAATCACCACCGTTTCTCAACAAACTCAAGCCAGTGTTAAGATTTATGTGGAAAGGATTTGTCATTTCCCACCAGCCTTAATCTGAATCAAGATGGGTGGGTGCTGGGGGACGACAGAAAAAGGAGGAGCTGCAACATGAGGGGAACGGTCTGGTGCAAGAGAGCAAACTATTTGTTTTTCAGATGATCAAGGATTTGAGGCTGCAAACGGGAATGTTTCCCATGCAGTGTCCACCAGGACAATCCCATCAGGGAAGGGCCCGGAGGAGTTGAACTGTTTCATCAAATCGTGGGCACTGCGTATGCTGAACACCAGCTCCAGACTGGTGGCTGGGGCCGGGTTGCAGCTGGGGATTGCCCAGACCCACAGGGGCACACACAGCCTGCACGGGATGCGGAGAGCATGGGGAGATCAGTCCCGGTGTGCAGGGGGGAAGAAGCGTGTCTGCGCTCCTTGCAGGCATTAAACAAGTGGCAACAAACCAACCCTTCTGTGTGCCTCCACTGGGCCCATCTTGTTCTGCTTCGTTTAAGTGGTCACACTTCAAGATATTGCTTGAGCTGCAAACACAGGGTCTGAGGTTTTGTTCTGGGCTGTTACAGGTTGTTTCCCCTGCCTCTCCGCTGGAGCTGCTACATTTTCTTTTCAAATCCTGTGAGCAGGTGTGCAGTCCCTGACCATACCCCCTGGCTGGGACTGAGACCTCAACCCCTTCCCACCAGGTTGGTTTGACTCTTCCCATGCTTCTGTCACAGGGCAGAGCATTTACAGCTGTATTCCCTCCCTTCAAATCTAGGGGTTTTTTGTTTGCTGTAAAATACAATCTCTGTTCTCATTCTTCACAGCCAAACCGTCACCCTTTCCTGGAGGCTGGGAGTCACCCTCCCCATGACCAGCAAGTCCTCACAGCTGGGGAGCTCAGCCAGCCCTGATCCCAGCAGCATCTGCTCTGGGGGCTGCTGCCTGCACCCCTCCTGGGGGTTCTGAACCCTTCCTTGGCTCCTGACATCCTCTCTTGAGGCTGCACTGGGACTCAGCTGGGCTTCCCCACAAGGTCTCCAGGACCTGGTCCAGCCCAGCTCCACAGAATTCCTGACGGTCCTTTCACTCACCCTCTCTTCCCTGCAAGGTTGGCTTCATGGACAGAGCTGCCATCAGGGTGCTCTATGGCCATACAGCTCAGCCCGGGTGTCCTAAGCAGGGGCATCTCTGTCATACTGCATTCACATGTCTGCCAGCGGTCAAACTCCTGCAAACAAACACTCCCAGCCATCACACGGATAAACGGCAGCGTGATAAATGGCATATTTTGGATGAATATTTAGCTTTCCCAAAAACTGAATGGAACTATTCAGGGCCTATCTGCACAGGCACACAGAGTGTCTGTGGCAAAAGGACTTTGATGCTGGTGTAAGTTGCATCTATGTGGTGGGAGTTGAGCTGGCTGGGTTGGAGCTGGCAAGATGTGGTAGTGGAGATGTGGCATTAAGCAAAGCACCAGCAGCCACTAGCTGTTCCCAAGATGTACATCTTCATTTTATCGCAAAAAGAGTTTAGAGAATAGTTTTTTTAAAGCCACCTGTAAATGAATCAGTTTTGTTTTAATCTCTCTTTTCTTTTGGCAGCGTGTGTTGTGCTGTGTCCTTGGCCTGACCTGGGATCTCATTCAGGCTGACCTTTACACCTGGAGCAAATGAAATTATTTGCTTTTGCTCAGGATTTTTGTTGGTGTGGCTGACTGGCATTTGAAGGAAAACCCAGTCACATTCCTCTGCAAGTTTTGTGACTTTATAATCTTGAGTTTGACCCACAACAGGTGTCAAAAGACATATGCAGGTGAAAGGGAAGAAAAAGCACCTGTAAAGCAGGTTTTCCATGTCTCTTTTCTTAGTTTTCAGTATCATGTTTCCCTTGTGTTTCTGCATGTGTCAGCTCTTCTCCACTCTTCCTCCATTCTTCTCTTTTTTTCATTTCACTCTTTCCTTCTGTTTGATGTTTTTCTCCCTCCCTCATATTCCGTTTTTGCCCTCCCTCTTTCTGCTTTGCAGAGCATCACACTGGCATTGGTGCATTTGTACCTGCTGGACTTGCATGGACCTGGTTGCTGGTGACGTGCCAGGACACTGCATTGCTGCCCAGTACAGTTCTGCCTCCCCACAAACAGCTCCAGCAAGACCCGAGTGTCCTGGGGCTACCACCAAAGGAGACAGGTGTCCCTGACCTCAGCAGGGCCCTGCTGCAGCATCCCAACTCCCATCTGATATCATGTCCTTAAATGGTTTCTGCTTCAGCTCAAATACTTGAGAGAGGAGCCTTGGTTTTTAACTCCAGCCTCTCTGCTACTGCTAACCTTTCCCAAACTGTTAGAGGGCATGCTGGTTTCTCCATGCTTGGGGTCTTGGGGGTAGAACTGGATTCAGAAAGAAGGTCCTGGCATATTCCCTGGATGTAACTCTCAGGTTGCTCTTTTCTTCTGACGGATCACTCCCCAACTATAAGTGGAGTCACTCTGTGCAGTTAAATAGTGGCAATAGTTGTCCAAAACTGGCTACACACTGCACAGTGGTGGGCGTTGAGCCAGGGTTCCTGGCAAGGCTGCTGGGGGTCCAGGCATAATGCAGTTTGTTTTAGCAATGTTGCAGTTACGGCTCTTATTCTACTCTGTCTGCAGCAGGCCAGCTCTAGTTCTGCCTGAGTTCTTCTGAAAGCAGGATTTCACATCCAGCTCCAGAATTTTGGTTGCTTCTAATTAAATATCCAGAACTGTTCTGGTTTTGAGCTGTAGGCTAATGACAGTACATTTCAAAAATGGATGAGCATTCAGCATTCGTTCTGCTTGACGAGCTGCTTCTCCTCTCTCTTTGACTAGATCAGCTTAGAAAAATGCAGCTTAGCTACCCTTTCCATACCTCTCTTGCCCTGTTCTCATTGCTTTGTTGGGTCGACCTTTCAGTTGAAGCCTTGTTCTAGTTCTGCCAAATCACTTTATTCTCATTCTAATTCCCATGAATGAAATCTTGGGTTTTTTTTGTTTCTAGTGCTTGTTAACAGGGACAATATTGATGGGGTCCAAGTGAAAATGCTTTGTTGGATAAGACTGGATGCAGGGGAGTGAGAAGGAGCTGAAACACCAACGAGGAGGGCAAACAAGGCAGCGAGAAGGAGCTGGAGAAGCACTCGCAAGGAAGTGCTTTTGGGCTGATGGCTGGCCAGATCAAGGCTGGGAACTCTGAGCACATAAGCTTGTTCAGTTCATGCTGTGTGCTGGGAAATAGGGGCTTTTTTATGTTCCTGGTAAATAAGCAGTGTGTGTGTCACATATTGTGTAACTCCATCATCCATTTGTTCTAAAAGGAAAAAAAAAAAAAAACAAACAAACCACAATAGCCAGAAAACTGCAAGCTGCTTTGTAGGATAAAATAAGTGCATGGTACACCAGGCTAACAAGCCTTTTAAAATATCACAGGTTTTAAACCTGTTTTGTAGTAGGCAAGGACTTCTGTGTATGAAAGAAATATCTGGATTTCGGTCCAAGTTTATTTATTCTGCATCCAAGGTGATACCCTGCACTACACTGTACACTGCAGCCTAGACGCGGTGTACAGTGAGCTGCAGTGTGACTTATGGGAGGCAGCATTGTCGCTCACTCTGGTGTCTGTCCTGATTCCTCCTACTCAGCTGTTCAAAGGCAGTGGTGGGGACAGCATGTCACCCATAGGTTACACAGTACCTGCAGGAACATCCAATAGCTCCAGAAACCTGGCTTCTGGGAGCAATCAGAGTATGAACATTTCTAGGAACCAGGTCCCTAAAGATGTCCAAAGGAGGACCAAACCACCCTACTCTTCTCAAGGCCAAAAGTTGCCAGAGTGGAGCCAGCTGAGCAGCTTTTCCCCACCTCTTTAATAGTAAAGATGTCTAAGTTCTATCATATATATTGCTGCAGTTCCTTTAGATTTAATTTAAGCTACATGACCTTGCATTTAGAGAGCCTGCCCTTGTCTATAATCTAATCAGCTCAGTCAAGAGGAATAGTTGGACAAGGATGAATGTGGGCCCAGGAGCCAGAAATTAGGCTGTGTGCAATTGCATCTGTGGATTTATAGCAGAAATTTACAGCAGAAAGAGGGGGGTTTTATCTTCTCAAATGCCCAACAGGAGGGAAAGTTAATGGCTGCCACATTTATTGCATGAAATCTGCAAAGACCCATGGAGGCCTGTCATTAGATGGATGGAATAGGCATCTGTGAGTCAATGAATCAGTTCATACACAAGTGGAAGAAAAAATCTTGCTAAAGCCGTTCTTTCTTGGTCAGTGGGACAGTGTTGTGATGAAAGTCATAAACAAGAGTGCAGAAAAATGTGAGGTATTGTTTTGTACCCTCTGAGGCCTCTGAAAGGAAGTTTTCCCAAACTGCAGTTTGCACTCTGGTGCTGACATTGCTCAAAACCATTTTAGTTCTTTCAGCCTGGTTGGGGATGTCAGGCTGCTCAGATCCCACCCTGGGACCCAGTCCTCCCACTGCCTTATCAGCGTTACACCTGGTCCTTGCATCTGATCAGCATCCAGGGCATTGTTTCCTCTGCAGCAGAAATGATGCATTCACCCTGACATGAGCCAAGGGGAAGACTCACATGCCTGTCATGATGTCAAATGGCAACTTCACTGCTGCCTGCTTTCCCCTCTTCTTGTGCTAGGTGCTGTACGTATCACCCAAAAGAACCACAGACCCGGTGCCAGGAATTAAAATACTAAGCCAGACAGTAGGGGACACACATGGGTAGATGCAACGAAAGAACAAAGTGATCTTATTTATTTTAACTTATTCCATGTACACAGAAAGACATTTGGGTTTGCGTATGAGCTGCATGAGAAGTTTGTTTGTGCTGGCATAGGAGCCTCAAATCATTACATTCAGATTTCCAGCTCTGGGTAGTAGCATTTTGAATATAAATTTAAGCAAATGTTTTACTTTAAGTCACAAAACGCAAGTCTATTCACACTGGGTTTTGGGAAACCTTTATAAAAACAACATAACACGAGATTGCATCTGAACGGCTTGGCAGTCTGCCTCTAATGGCAACCAGGAGGTTTATTGTTGTGAATTAGTTATTTAGTAGAAGCTGAAAGTGTGACAAAATAATGACGAGAGGTTTTTTTATTTGTAGAAAGTCAAAGCTGATAGTTCACAGCAGGAACATGCTGTAAAATGTTAGAGCAGAAACTGCACCAAGAGAGACACAAACATAAGAACCTGACTGATGAGAAGTGAGAACAAGGAGAAAAAACATGCTATGGGGGACAAACCAGAGGAGTGGTCAGTGCCTGAAATACTTGTGAAGATAAGGGATTTCTTTATTCTATCCCACAAAAATCTTTCCTACTACCTTGTAATTGCATGAAGGAAAAAAACAGAGACAACTGAAGAAAAGGACCAAGAAAAAGACTTCCTCTGTTCTGGGTACAGGGAGCACTTGGCTTTGCTTGTGGACCCTGAGGGCATTGTTAGTGTGAGCCCTATTCCTTCTGAAGGAAGCATGCTCGAGAAATAATGAGCTAGAATGAAGGGTCTGTTGGCACAATATTATGATTATTTGAGGAAATAATGTGATATGAAGATTAGCACATAGGATAATAGCTATTGCATATAGCAGTGTTTTATGGTCCATTCTGTGTTACTTAACATTATTACACATTCTGTCTCAGACACTATTAAACTGAATTTTGAAAGGAGGCCCTTTGCCTTGCTCTCGTGTTGGCGGCTTTGGTGTATTGTTAAGCTTTACAGTCTATGTGACTCCCCGCACAATGTAACACTGGCTTGAACTGTAATTCAGTTCTATAATCTTTTACTACTGTGAGACATTGTCCCTTACAGAATTCCCATAACCTCAAACTCTATTTTCTCACAAAAACAAACCAAAACAATTGTTCCCTGTGCTTTACAACTTAGGGTAGCCTATTGCCTCACTGCAGAGGACGTGGACGTCTCCATATCATCATCTTTCTGCAAATTAAGAAGCTGTGTTTTCCTTTGATGTCTGGGGTAGGAAGGAAACAGCCTGTGACACAGCAGCAGCAGCAGTATGGGGTGACATCGGTCCTTGTGCAGGTCTATGGGATCCTGCACAGCTGACACGACCCACTCTTGTTGCCCACTCTCCTCCACAAGGACTCAAATGGGACCCCATGCTGAGACCAGCCTCATGAGATGGCTGCAGTCCATCCCAGAGCCAGATATCATGTCGCCAGACATGATTCTGGCCCTGTGCAATAACAGGACAGATTCTTGGTAGACAGAGCCACATAGGTATGAAGATCTTGCTAATACAGAGATAACATCTATTTTAAAATGAAACGCAAAATCCACTTTTTATTTTAAAATTAACTAAAATAGCAGGGTGAGTCCTTTTCAACTGCAAATGGGGCCCTCTGGGAAATTTTTTGTCTTAAAATAGTATAAACTTGAGTTAAACATGTTAAACTAATACTTCGTAAAAACATAGAATCATAGGATGGTTTGGGCTGGAAAGGACCTTAAAGATCATTGAGTTCCAACCCCCCTGCCATGGGCAGGGACACCTTCCACTAGCCCAGGTTGCTCAAAGCCTCATCCAGCCTGGCCTTGAACACCTCCAGGGATGGGGCATCCACAACTTCCCTGGGCAACCTGTTCCAGTGCCTCACCATCCTCACAGGAATAAATTTCTTCCTAATATCTAATCTAAATCTGCCCTCTTTTAGCTTATAATCATTACCCCTCATCCTATCACTACAGTCCCTGATAAAGAGTGCCTCCCCATCTCTCCTGAAGGCCCCCTTTAAGTACTAGAAGGCTGCTAAAAGGTGTCCCCAGAGCCTTCTCTTCTCTAGAAACAATCCCAACTCTCTCAGCCTGTCTTCATAGAGGAGGTGCTCCAGCCCTGTGTTCATCTTTATGGCCCTCCTCTGGACCTTCTCCAACAGTTCCACATGTCCTTCTTGTCCTGAGGACTCCAGAGCTGAACACAGTACTCCAGGTGGGGTCTCAAAGAGTGACACAGAGGGCGAGAATCACCTTCCTGAACCTGCTGTTCACGCTTTTTTTGTTGCAGCCCAAAATACGGTTGGCTTTCTGGGCTGCAAGCGCACACTGATGGGTCGTGTTGAGCTTTTCATCAACCAACTCATCCCCAAATCCTTCTTGTCAGGGCTGCTCTTGACCCTTTCACTGCCCAGCCTGTAGTTGTGCTTGGATTTGCCTGACCCATGTGCAGGACCTTGCACTTGGCCTTGTTGAACTTTATGAGGTTTGCATTGGTCCACCTCTCAAGCCTGTCAAGGTCCCTCTGGATGGCATTCCTTCCCTCCAGCGTGTTCACCACACCACACGGCTTGTTGTCATTAGCAAACTTGCTGAGGGTGCACTTGATCCCACTGTCCATGTCTTTGACAAAGATGTTAAACAACACTGGTGCCAGTACTGACCCCTGTGGAATGCCACTCATCACTGGTCTCCACTTGGACATTGAGCCATTGACCACAACTCTTTGAGTGTGACCATCCATCCAGTTCCTTATCCACCGAGTGGTCCATCCATCAAATCCATGTCTCTCCAATTTAGAGACAAGGATGTCTCTGCTGCTCTGACATCCCCAGTGTAAGGTGCTCTCTGGGAAGTGTGATGTCTCTGGTGCCACTCCAGAACTGCTGTGGGCCACATCCTGGAGTGGTCACAGCACCTGCATGCAGATCTACTGCAGGAGGATGATGAAAGGGAGCAGGTTGGCACCCACGCTGTCTGAGCCAACCCTGGTGGCACATGTAGGTCTCTCTTCTCATTAAGAGTTTTGGACCACCATTTCTTTAGAGATGGGTATGATCTGGAACCCCAGACCCTAATCTGGCCATTGGGGAAGCCTATATTGCAATTTAGGATGGTCCCTGCAATGCCTAAGCTCATCCCTGGACCAAACACTCCTGGGGCCATAGAAGAGCTCAGGGTTGAATCAGTCCTCAACACTGACTGACGTTAAATGCAAAATGACAGATCAGCCTTTGTGCAACTATTCCCTGGTTCAAGTCCAGCTGCAATTGTGCATGCTTGAATGTGGCTGCAGTGGTGATTTAAATATACTGCCTCAAACTGTGAAAACTACAGTTTAGGTTTCATGTTGATTTTGTAAGCTAAGGTCCAAGGGATGAGCGTTCAGGACCTGCTCTTGCCTTGAGCTGTCAGGGTCCATGTGGGCCCAGGTTCAAGAGGAACTGTCCTCTCCTGTGACCACAGATCGGTGGCATTACTAGCCTTCAGCATCCCAAGGGGATGGTGGAGAATATGCACTTTGTGAGAGATTGTCCAGAGAGAACTTGGACCCGTTGTTAGTACTCAGCAGGCAGCTGTTTCCTGCTGCTTCCCAAAGGACAACATGGGGGTAATCCCATTTGCTGCCACCCTATTTTTCCCCTCCAGAGCCATGCTCCTGGGAACATCTCTGCATAGAACAAGGCTGAAAATGTGCTGCTTTCTCCACCATTGCCCTGGGACAAGGTGTAAGGCAAACCTAATGTCCAGCAAACCAGGAGCTAAGTTTGGCTCCATTACCCCTTGCAAAATCTGTGCCAATGAAAGAATTTTTTTGAGAACATCAAGTTTTATTAGTTTTTTAACAAGTGTAAGGAGACGGGCTATTTATGTTTGTGAGTGTCAGCAACAGGCACCGTGTGAATTCCCTGTTTACCTCTCTGCTGGGGGATGGCTCCATCTAACAGCTGTCAGGGTTCTGGTGGGGACAGGACATGCCTTGTGGCGTACAAGTCTCAGCACCTTGGGATGCGGCAGTGGGTCCCAGCTCATCCCGCGGCTCCCCATGCTGCTGCAAGGCAGCCTAATGGTCCAGCTGGGTCTTCAGAGGAAGCAGGAGCAGAGACAGTTTTATTTGTTTGGGGAAGTACTCAAACACCATGGAGATGAAGGTCGCATAAGCACCTAGGTAAATAGAAAAGATTTTGCTAACAGCGAGCAGTAATGCCTTATGAGTCATACTGCTGCCCTGCAGTGTTGTTATCACTTTTGCATTGTGCAATCAAAAGCAATGAAGCTGGCAATAAAAGTAATGAGCGATGAGATGAATCAATCTCTGCCCGGTTACACAGAAAACAGCCGTTCTTTATAGATATTCAGTGAAATGCAGGGGGTTGCTTTCAGTGTGAAATTCCAGATTATCCCATTTCTTTGAGCTTCAAGGAGGCTCAGATCTTGATTGGGATGCCTCAGTATGGACATGTCTTTAATGAAAACTGTATCCACTGTTTAATGAAATAGTCTCTCCTATTTTTTTCATGACAGTGTACCTCTAAGGGTTAATGAGCCACAGGAAGAGACCACCTAATTCATTCACCACTACAGCATGAATAGGCTGAAACTGCTGTAGGCTAACAGTTCCCCTCCTCCACACAATGAGCTGTAACTCAATATATGTAAGCAGCCACAGGGGATGTTCTTCCCCTTATCTGACTCTGAAAATGTATAATGCAAAGTAGGCATTAAAGGAAAAAACCTTTAGCTAAAATGGGGTGCTTCTTCCTCTACCCTTCTACCATTTTAAGTACTGACCCTGAGATGAAGAGTCTCTGCCCATATCCACTTGTCTTTGCATATTGGGGTTTTGGATGTGATTCATGATGAAGGAGCCCATTTCTGTCAAAGAAGCTGTGCTTCCTGCATGTTTCTAGGTCTTAGTAAGTTTTCTTCTCTTGTGGGATTTCTTGAGCTGTGCTTCAAATTCAGGTATTCAGCTTTGTTCAAGGTAAACATGCAAGCAGTGGGAACAGACTTCAGCCTCAAGCTTTTGGAGATTCAGCCACCATTTATTTTAATAAATGTCATTTTCAGTAAAGAGAAGCCAGCCCCAAATCTCTGAGTCGAAACTATGGAAGACTTTGTATGAAGGCTTCACAGTTCAGCCCTGCTCTTATGTGAGCTGGCTCTTGCTACCGCTACACTTAGAGAGATCCAGCTCTAAATCCAGGCTTAAGGTCTGTGGTTTGGACCCATCTCACATTATTAGTCATATCCTCATCATATCACTACTTCTGGCCAGTCACTCCCATTTGGAGAATGGATTTCTCATATCAGTCTCCATCTCTTATTCCAGTTTGTAATGACTCTACCCCAGCAATGGCTCCAACTTAAATTACTGCCAAACATACATATCTGTTCACATCCCTTTGAGCTGATCTCTTCTAAGTATCCCATCCTTTTCTCCATGAGCCATCTCCAGCTGTCTTTAGCAGGGTAACTCTGGACGTGTGCAAAAACAGGGTGGGTCTCAGCTCTTTTTCTCTACCTCAAGTCACTCCATCATTATGGATGGAGATTTCATTGTATCTTCATTCAGCCAGGGTCACTCTCTTTCATTCCTTTTTACCCATGCTTTTTCAGCTCAGCTCTATGAGGAATCTCCATTTGCTGTTCCACGTCTCCATGCTGCACAGGAGCTTGCTTCTTTCTTCCTCCACACCCAGTGATCCCCTAACTGCTGGTGGTTAGCTGAGGAGTGGGTTGGGGAGCAGAGATTTTTAATTTCTTCATCTTTCTTTTGGAATTGAAACATATATGAAAAATATTTAGTCAGCCACAGAAGAACTCTCTGCAGTCTGGTGGAATTACATATTGGATGTGTGAAATGAATCTTGGTTCATGAAGGAAAGGTTTTATGTGTCCGTTAAAAAACACAGACGTTCCTCCAGCAAAGCTTGGTATCACTGGGTTCTTTATCAGCGGATAGAAAACACATGTGCCTTTCCATTGGCAGGAAGTTATAAGATCCAGGTTTTTTGTCTCTAGTAGCTGAAAGACCAGCACCTCTTTGTGTTTACAGCTCCCTAGTACAACCTATAACTGGCTCCAGGACCCTCACAGAGCGAGTGGGTGAGGGGAGGTCATTACTTGTCACAGAGCACTCAATGAATCCTTTCAGCAGTGCAGAAGGACCAGAAGACACTTTAGCAAAATCTGTCTTGACTTTGTGTAGGTCGGGTAGAACAACCATAACATCCTTCCTTTCTTATTTTGATGCTTGCTAACCATTTGTTTTTTTCCTTTGGCTTAAATTAAAAACAACAATAAAGCATAAAAAGCCTCCCAGAAATAGGCCTTTTAAGATAATGGGAGATTGTTGCAACAAGAAAGCCAGTTGCAAAGAGGTTGTCTTTAACTTCAGACAGACAAAATTAACTGCGTAAGAGAGACTCTGGTTCAGTGAGTGGACAGTTGAACTTTTTACCTTTCTTTGGGCTCTACCAGACACTATTGAAAGCCACTGGAACTCGTTTTATCTGCCTTTGGCTATTTAAAAATTAGCAGTCTGGCCTAAGATTTCTAAGACATTTAGGCTCCCACTCTAGGCAATGGAGAAAGGCACCTTGAAAGGACAATTCAGCCTAGATGTCTCAGAACCTACCTAAGCTGGTCTCTGAAGTTAACCACAAATTGTCTATAGAGGAACCCAAAATTACTACTCTAGCCTTGATCTTTAGTTTTTAGATGGCTTAAATTTAGTGTAATAGATCCTATTCATATTGCCCAGACCTGTAGTGACCGAAAGTTTCTACCACCTTGTGGATGTTTTGGTGGCTTTGAATTGGCAAGGGTTGTGGTGGATCACATCATAAAGGTACCTTCTTTGCTGCTGGTCATATCCTAGCTGCATGGACACCTAACTACCTCTTTCTTGGCAAACAGGACAGTTTGGTCCAGGGAGTAGATTCAAACTGGAACACACCAACTGGTCAGTGTCAGCATTAGTTACCTGGTGTAGACCTTCGAGGTTGGGCAGACACATCCACAGTGTCTGCACAGTTTAGTGGTGTCCATGTTTTGGAAAGATGATCATTTATACCACCTACTCTAAGGGCTGCCAGATCTGTCTACCTTGTACCACCCCAAAAGAAAGGGAGGTGCTCTAGTCTGGTGGCTTTTGGAGGCATTACCTGCAGCTCGAATGCCATGAACAGTCTGATAGCTCCTCCATAAACATGGTCACAAGGTGCTTGTGGCAGAGCTATGAACTGTGAGGTGGTCCCCTCTGTGAATTTTGAAGCCTAAACCATTACCATGATCTCTTGTAGGCCATTACATAACCTGCCTCGGTGAGGTGCCATGGGCAATATGTGCGACCTATGGGGGAGGAACACATATAAATGTGTGCAAACAAAACGAACAAAAATATCTCCTCCTGAAGACATGGAGAAGCATGGTCCCTGGACACTTCAGACCTTTGAGGAAGATCCACTCTCAGTTTTGCTCTCACATCTCACAGGAAGCTGGGCAGGAGACTCACGGGGTCATTGTCCCTCCTGCAGCCAGCCACGCCTCAGCCCTGGTGCAGGGTCCTGCACTCAGGCAGCCATTTGGGTGGCCTGCATCTGGCTGGGTTTGGCGGAGCAGGGGGAGGTTATGGGTCTGCATTGTAGCCAAGGAAAACATCACTTGCAGGGACCTGAGGTGCTGCAAGCACTCTGCTCAGCTGCAGCCTTGCGCCTCAGTCCCATCCCTACAGCATGCTCGAACACTCCTGCCTGGGCCCCATATGCTGGGGACATGAATGCATCCCCTTTACATGGCCTTGCAGGATGCTGTTCCTTTCAGTGTAGAAGAAGCTATTTCAGAAGACTTCTGAGTGAGCGTCATAGCTGGCGTGGTCATCCCAGACACCAGAGCAGGGAGCAGACAACTGTTAGTGGGAAGATACCACCAGCTCTGCCCATATTACAAATTCCCAGTGGTATGTTCACCTCTGCGTAGTCGGCTGAAGGAGAACCCTTTCATTGGCCAATAGGTCTATGGCAGCCAAAATAAACAGGATTGGGCATCTGTGAGTCTGTTCATTGTGTGACTTTGCAGCTGCCCTTCTCTGGCAAGAAGCCTACACCATCCTCAAATAAACAGCTTTTAAAAGAAATCTGGAACAGAAGGACCAGAAAGAAGCATCAAGGGAACCAGCAAGTAGCAACAGAGGCTTGTAGAGAGACGAACCCGCTAACCACCAGAAGTAGATAAAAGGAGATGCTTTCTTCATAGTGTCAACTGAGTAAATAGCTCCATTGTCACTGGGGTATTATTTGTGTAATCCCTTGGAGTGAACACTGTTTCAAATCTGCTTGTTTTCACATGCAGGCACACTTCCTGCTGCTGCTCTCAGTGCTGCGGTGCACAGGCCTGCCAGCAGCCCCATTTCAAAGTGGTAAGTCCTGCCAAACTGTTTCCCCCTGTCAGGTTCAGGCTCAGACAGGCAGGAGAGGGTTTTCTACAAAGACAGAAAAAGGGGATCCCATCCCTGATGAATCTGGTCCATTCTTGTAACACGCCTACTCCATACCATGGGCTCAGTGCTGGAGGATAGAGAAGATCCTTAATGCTGAGCTGTGATTTTGCAGAAAAAATTGCAGTCTTGGTGTCTGAGGCACAGCTCTGAATGGAAGCCTCTGACTCCAACACCAGCGTGCACCTTTTTACTCAGTCGATCTAGTGTCAATAAAAGAGACACTTGCAAGCAAATTTGCACAAATTTGATAAAGGATGTTTTTAATTGTATGTTGCTAAACTGGAGTGGGCACCTTGTGCAACTAAGACAGTTTATATTGACTTACCAGAACTTACCAAGGCTACAAAGACCTGTGCACAACTGAATGACAGAAACCAATTTTAGAAAGACACAAAGTTTAAACAGCGTAACTAAACATTAAAAAATTAATTTAAGAAAAAGCAAGCAAACCATTGCACATTTTTTTGTGGACATGTAGTGAATAGGTACTAAGGTGACACATCAGTACTTGTCCCGTTAAATTTGCACAGGGATAATAGGATTTGTCCATCTATCTTCAGGCTGGGGGAACAGCATCAACCATCACCTTGCTATTAGGACAGGTGGGATTTACAGGCTGCATGAAAACGAATTAAGGACATCATGGGAAAGAGTTGGGAGCATCCGTCCCCTTCCAGCCCTCCTACCACGACACAGCTCTGGCTCTGTGTTGGTGTCGGGGCTCTGGCAGCAGCTAAATCCCCAGGTCTGAGAAATCAGAACTTCACCCTCGTGGGGCAGCAGCTGTTCCCTGTGTGCCCTGCCCAGGATATACACATCTCCTCCAAGGGTTGGTAATGACCTAAGGCAATTGCCGTGGTGGGTAGCTTACGTGGCACTCCTTAAGACAGAAGTTTTCCCGGTACTGTCTTTGGGGAAGCATGTGTGCTCTGCAATACCCCACATCACATTGTGCGTAATAGTTGGCATCCTGCTCCCAAAGGAGGCATCTTTCCTGCTACGTCTGAGTGACCTCGGAATGAGTTCCTAATTGGATCCATGCATGCTCTCCCCCACAGCACTCTGACACTCTTCAAACCCATTCACTCGCCTCATGGATCACTAAAACCCTTCGCTACTGGCAGTGCAGCTCCCAGAAGGTTTCTTTGAAGTTTGTTTGGATATAAGTCCTAAATTATTTTATAAATAAACATCTGGATGGAATTAAAAATAAATCTCATAAAAATAAATCCTGTTTGCAGGCACAAAACTGCTTTTGAGCAAATTTTACAGTTTTCTACCCCCACAAAACCAGAGGTGGAAAAAAAACCCTTCCCCAGTCTCTGTTTTCCATTTAGTGCTCAGCTGAAAACTCAGAAGTGTCAGGTTCGTCCTCTGCACAGACATGTTGAGAAGGCTTATTGCTGTGTGCTGTGGCTTGACTGCTCCAAGCAACAAATCTGAGCCCTTTTACCCATCCGATCCACAGTAAGCAACCCAGGGTGCTTGTGTGGGTTGGAGATGTGCTCCTGAGTCTCTCCCCGTTTGCAGTGGCAGTAGTCAGCTCCAGGTCTGGAGCAAACATCCACCTTCCTACCCTTCGATGACTGGACCCATGCAATCTCAGGCATTCAGTGCGAGACTCGTGCTGTTGTTTCCCTCTACACCATCTCTCTTACATGGGCTGTGTCTCTCGCATTTGCAGCGCGAGGCTGGAGCCTCTCTCTTGCTCTGCAGCTCCATATGTTCCACAGCTGGTTGGCAGATGACAAGCAGTGTCTGGTGCATGGCCTTTCAGAGCAGAAGAAAGTGGTTGGTAGAGACAAGCTTCATCAAGGGACATCAGGCTTAAAATGAGCCCTGAGAGGGGACCATTTCTTGGCCAAGTGTTGTGACTCCATATAGCCCAACAGTCTGAATATGTCCCTCAGCCCATGACAGGTCCAAGCACTATCTTCTGTTCTGGAAATGAATTTGCTTAAGAGCCTCTGTACAGCCTCTGTGGAGTTTTTGTGATATCATGCCTGATACAGAAATCCCTTCTGAAGGCATCTTCAGAAGCACCTCAAGATCCACAGAGCTGCCCAGCAAAGGAAAGCTAAAGTGGAGACTGATGGGAACACAACTTTCTACATGATTGTAGGTCTCTGCCTCTCCTCTGAATGTGTCAAGCCTAGGCTTGAAAGTAAAAAAAGAAGGGTGCTCCATTGACAAAAGCTTCCTGCCTGCATCCCACACCTCCTCCCCAATGCCTGCTCCCTTGGGGGACCAGTGACCATCAGTACTGCC
Source organism: Syrrhaptes paradoxus (assembly GCA_013400615.1). NCBI lineage: Eukaryota > Metazoa > Chordata > Aves > Pterocliformes > Pteroclidae > Syrrhaptes > Syrrhaptes paradoxus. The sequence goes on along the minus strand of VZTO01018433.1, from coordinate 76,284 downwards.
TCTCTGCTTGAGTGGTATCGGTATGGTGAACTGCTCCAAAGACAGCTATCCTGTTTACTTGCACTCTACATCTCACATTTCCAGGCATATCTTCTTCCTGACAGCACTTGTCCCTCCTCTGTTATTTTAATCTGGAAAGAAGGAGATCAAGCATTATCCATTTACCAGCTTTTCTACAGAGTGTAAGCATTCCTTGGGTTTTCTTTGGGGACCCATTATTCCAGAACACTGGAGCTCTTTCAGTCTGTTTCTGCAAATCCTCTTGAAAGACTGTCTGAGTCAACAGAGTTGCCAATATCAAGCTTTCAAGAATAATGAGCCAGGCCTCCAAAGTCATGAGATTAGCTTTAAAATAGAGAGTGTTTAAGGTTTTTTCATAAAAACAAGCATTAAAATTTGTCATTCTTTTTATTTACTTTTTGTTTCTAAATCTTTGGCATATGCTCAAGTCACACTTTCAAGCTTTTCCCCCATAACTGTTAAAAACAGAAGCTGACACTCTCAGGAGCTGATTCCCAAGACTGAGGGAGCTGGGACTTGTGAAACTTGAATTCAGGGATAATCATGATAAAATTGCAAGAGCTGGGGACCACTGAGTTAAGCATGGTAAAAACTGATGGGTGGGAATATAATGATTTTGACTTCAGTTTGCATTTAAATATCTCTAATCCATAGGCTCCATCAATTTCTGAATATTACTAAGCCTATTTTAACAGGCCAAGCCCTGTTTATTAAAAGTCCTCTTCTCCTGACTATACGCACTTTTGCAAGCTTTATTTCTCTTCCCAAAGCTCACAGACAACTATTGGGATTCCTCTCCTTTGCACGATGATATTTTGAGTAGGTGTCAGATCCAGATTATTGGACAATTCTTCAATTTAGGTGAAAACAGTTAGATCCCTTCTAACTGAAGGTGCCTATAGGCAAGGTGAGTCTAAGCTCCCACTGTAGTTGGTGGAAATTAGGGTTTAAGTCAGTGCTCTGAGTAGCCACATTCCACCCAACCACTACAAGCTACTCCAGAAGGCAACACTCTTCCATTAGGTCTCTACTCACCCATGGTTGCTGGTGCCGTGTGATGGCACAGTGATACTTGGGTACCTCGGCTGATACTTTGCACCAGCATGTGGGCAGCAAAAAGATCCTTAGGTCAAGAGGTGACTGAACTGACAAACTCAGTAGAGTCGGGAGAGCTGCTCAGCTGACAAGACATAGGTTTAACTTGGGTTTTGCTTACCTGTCTATAAACTGAATGAGTAGAATTGAACTAACTGAGTTTGTCTGAACTCCTCTCAGTGGCGGTTCTCTTAGTGGGGTCACGCAGAGAGGATTGCCATGCTGAGAGCCCCTACTTATGAAGTCCTATCACTGCTTCTGTGAACAAGGCACCCCAGCCTGCAGCATGAACTCTTCCAGCTGTAAAATGCCTATGTTGTAATTTACCTGCCTTGCTAATTCTGTACCAATAATACTTGCTTTCCTTTTATATGTCTAATTGTATTTCTTTTGTCTCACCTTTGCAATGACATTTCTGGTCACCTGAATTTTGGGGAAGAAACATTCATCCAGGTCTTGACAATGCTTTTTGCAACACTTTTTGGCAGTTGTGTGGAAAATTGTTTTTCGGTAAGAAGGTTTTTGCAAGAAATCTAAAGTTAAAATCACCTTGCTGCTCAGGATCAGAGATGACAGACAAATGCAGGGGAGCACGTTTACTGTGTTGACACATACACTCAGTGAAGCTTTTTACCCATGCACCCCATTGCTACGGGGGCACGGCTATGTTTTGCTGAAACAGAGCTGTTATTGCTGTAACTGTTGTATAGCCAACAAGTTTTGCAGTAGCAGCACAGGGTTTCTGGCTCGCCAAATCTAACCCTTGCCTTCCCCTGGCTGTCAGGAGCAGCCATGTCATACAACTCCTTTCAGAAACTGGACTAACTCCATCTTGAAAGCAGTTGTGTTTTTGAACACAGTCCTCCTCCTGGAAGACTATTCCAAAAACTTCATGCCTCTGAGGAGAATCCTAATTTACAGCTCTGTGGTTAGTTCATTCCCATTTGTTCTTAAGCCAATGTTCTCCTTTAAATTCAGTAGATCTTTTTGCCCCCATCTCATGTTTACCTTAAGTGAATCTATAGAGAGCTTTGCTGCTGCTAGCTGGGCTGAATAAGGTTACATTTTTGAGCTCATCTCACAAAAAAGCATCCCCATTCCTTTCTGCATCCCAGCAGCCGTCTTCCGTACCTCCACAAATTTAACTTCATTTTCTTGAATGTGACTTGCCAGAAGTCTACACTGTTTCCCAGATGGTATTAATACCTCTCCCTTTCTACTGGAAACACCCTAGCAGTAGCATCCTAGTCTTATTTCTCTTGATCATAGCCTTGTTATGTATATGCCCTATTCCAGTTGATTAGTACACCCATATTTTTCTCCTACTATATGATTTTTATCTGATTCAGAGACATTTGTAAAAGTCTGCAAGGATCCTTCTTTTTTTTCTGAGTGTAGGCCCTTGAATTCTGTATAAACACATTTCTGCCTCTCTTGCTTCTGTTCTCATGGTCATATTAATCTTCCTGAATGACACTTGTCTCCTCCTATTGATCAATGCTCCCCTCTGACATTGTGACATGGAGATATTTCATCAACACTTTCCTTTCCTTTTTTTTTTTTGAGATTATTAAAGAAATATTCAGTCAAAACTGTTCAAAGGCTCCTCTATGAGGAAGTCTCCTAATGACCTTCCTCCCTGAAAATATTGTATCTTACAGGACTACCCTCTGCCATCTCCTCTTTCATCAGCTCTCTTCCCACTTTAGTGTTCTTTACCTAACCCCCATTTTTCCCAGTTCAAATAATGAATTATCTCATGACATCATACCAATAGTAGATCAACTGCAGATCCCTGTGTAGAAAGTAGTTGCATCAAAGAAAGATATCAAGTTCACCTGGCTTGATTTGATTACAATTGTAATGCTTTTAAATCTATTTCCCATCTATGTCCCTGTTTTTAATGATTCTTTCCATGCAATTTATCCTCCTGCCTAATATACTATGGCTATGAAGCAGGCAGATTGGAGTTGCCTTTATTACTTTGCTTTTCCCTCTTGAGTGTAGGTACTGCACTTGCTTTTACTCCCAGCTTGGCTAATTTACAAGGCTCCTTTGCTCTGCCCCTGCAATTTAATGTGCTGGCTCTTCCCACCTTTAGATATAGAGAATGCACCATAGATTTTGAGCATGTACTAGGTTTTTAAAGCTTTTTCCTAGATCAAGTGTGATCATTTCTTTTCTCACACTCCTGTGTTACCTTTTTTTTCCTCCTATATTCAACATTATCCTTTTTTAAAAACTACAGCAAAGTACTAAGTTCATTATGTGTCCATATTACCTTTAATATTTCTTGCCCACAGGTCCATTTCTTTTTAAGAACTTGCCTCGTTTTAACGACCTCTGCAAGGTCTATATCAACTTTATTTCTTGCAATTCCTCCTTTATACTTTGTCTCTGCAATACCCATTTTCTGTGCTCCAGTGAATTGTCTTGCACCTTTTATGTAAATAAATTTAAGGCTTCATTGACATTGAAGTCCTTGGGCTAACTTCATTAGTTCTCTTTAATTTGCCCTTTTGAAATTGCAAATTTTCTGTTACCTTTCAATTTATTTACTTTCACATGTAGTTCAAAAACACCTACTTGTTTTTACTCTATCCAAGGATGCGTTTATAGACTATGATTTTTGTGATTATTTAGCAAGAAAAAGGCTAAAGTAGCATTGCCTTCGATTGATTCAATCATTATGTCATTAAAAAACTCCTGCTGGCTCTCAGTGCCAGGAATACCCAGATGCTGTTACTACTGGTAGCATTTTTTCCTCCATCTATATGTAAAAAGTGAAAATTTTCACATAACACTACCTATCCTGGCGGCATTTATCCCTCCAATATTTTCCAAAAATCTATTTCTGTAACTATACTGCTACCAGACAAATGCAAACTGATTAATGTTACTGGTGGGAAATATTCTTTGTGTTCTGGTAAAAATGTGGATAGATGCTTAGGCCATTTGATGGATTTCTAGGCCATTTGAAATGAATAATGGTCAAAAAACAGTATTGCTTGCGTGGCGCATTCTGTATTGTCAAGATAGAGGCTGGGGGAGAAAGTCAGCAGGTCTGTGCTTGGGAGTGAGTGGATGGTAAATTAAAAGGACTCCACAAGTGCTGCCAGTCATAAACTCATAGATTAGACTGGTAAGCGCCTACAGATGATGCCCCATAGTGCTTTGATGCTGTAAAACCACTGCTTCTGCTCTTTCATTTAGGGTTATAGGTGCTCTGGACTGCTCTGAAGAGGTTTCTCTGGGACAGACCTGCAGTACTGAGCCATGCTGCATAGGACACGCTGCCGGTCAACTTCAGGTATGAGAGGTTTGAAGCAGGCTGGGGCACAAGGAATCAAAGCACAGATTTACATCAACTCACCCTACTGAGTGTAAGTCTGCCTTCACTTTGTAGTACATGGCCAGAATTTCACTGGAAACATGTAATAGAAAATTATATGATTAGGAAATTAATCCGCTAAACTGAAAGACTCTCTCAAGATACTGCCACAGACCTCCCAGTGTCTGAAGGATGAGTTTACTTCCAGTGAGGGTGAGAGAGCCCCATCACCGTCATGCCTTGGGACATTTTCCCCCTAAGGCTTTGCTGGCTGAAGCAACACTGATCTGTGTGTTGTATCACCCTGTCAGCAGCGATGTCCCAAGAGCGGGCAGTTTTCCCAATTGCCTGTACCGGGACAGAGGCTGCTGGGCTCAGCGCTGTGCCTCCCGCCCTGTCCCTGTGCCGGTGCCGTCTCATCCTGAGGTCCCACTGCCCGCCTGCTCCTCCCTTAGGCTGCCCAGGAGCTCCTGAGTGGAGACAGACATATGAAACAAAGAAAATACTTCTTGTGTGTGATGGCAACTGCATCAGCCGCAGCCCAGTGACCACCGGAACATGGGCTCAGCCGTACAACGTCTTGTGTCTTGGATGGGGCTTTGCTTCAGCCTCTCTGGTCGCCCCCGTTTCTCCCAGTGCCTGCTGAGCTCCTGCTGCTCCATTTCCCCTGCTTTCAGTCTACGGACAGGGATTATGTGTTTTTAAAGGTCTGTGGACCTTTATAATCCTCCCAGACCTACTACTTCCATTTCACAGGTGTGATTGATAGAGTAATTTATTTTCCACTGAAATACGCTTACTGCACAGTACAGGAGCAGGACTGCACAGCCCGGAGCCCTCAGCCACAAACAGCGTCAGATACTTCACTCCAAAATGGGTTCTTTTGTGACACTGAGACATACACATGTACAAAAAAGAATAAATGAATCCTAGTGCAGTGAGTGAGTGAAGCACAAAATCAGCAAAAAGACAATACAGGCCTTTGATTGCCTCAATGGGAAACACAGAAAAAGTTGTATGCAGTAGGCAGATCATAACTCAAGCTGGAGTAAATAACACAGATATTGTTCTAACCTTGTGTGGAGTTTTGCTGCTTCAGTAAAAAAATCTTATTGCTGCTGACCATTTGTTTCAAAGGGGAACACGATGCGTAGAAGGACTTTTTTTAGAAGGAGTAGAGGATAGATTAATAAAACAGTCTTCTGCACTGTTAATGTTGCAGAGAGCATTATATTTAAAGTCCTGGAAAAAAATTCCTGTTACCTCTACTCTGCAGCAGATGTGGGTTATTTTTTTTTCAGAGTATTTGGTCACAGGGCATGGATCCTCTCATGTTGTGTGCTGTATGGAAAATGAACGTGTGCCCATCCTCAGAGGGTCAGTGCATGTGCCAAGACCCAGTGGAGGACAGGGACATGCAGGGAAGTACAGAAAAAGTGATAGTTCTGCTCAGCTGAATAGTAGAGGCCATGGCATCATCAAACCCTTGAACGCATTGGAGAAAACGGGCTCCCTTTTTGATGTTTTCTCCCAAATGAATTTAGTGTTTTGGGACAGGGTGGTCTCGTGACAACCCTGGGCCTGACAGAGAGATCTGGGATCACCCAGAGACCTCACAAGTGCGCTCGGGTCCTGGGACTCCTTCATCGCTTTGTGGCTGAGGATCAGTAGCCACCCAGCCCAGCACCCACGCTGCTTTGGGAAGTGAGGATGGCACCAAGGGCCAAGGCCCCTTGCAGGTGACCAGCCCTTTCACCAGGCAGACCCCTGAAACAGAGCATGATGGCACTTTGGCATGAGGTGGAAAATATCAAACCCTGTCCTTCATCCACTCCTCTCCTCATCTGCCTGCTGCCCCCATCCATGGGTGCACCCTGTAGCAGCACAGCTGCTGTCCCTTCAGTCTCCCCTACTAAGTTTAGAGATACAAGCTTCTTCATGGTAGAAGAAGGGGCTATCTTGACTGTCATAACCATTTGAGAAGGAGCAGGATTGCTCCCAGATCTCCCTGCTTCAGCCCCTGGTCTGTACAACAGAGGAAATTGCTGGTATTTCTCCTCTGAAAATGCTCTTATGGACTCCTTGGCCATGTGGGATTGTCACTTTCTACATGCACATGTGCTCCAGCAGAGATGCAAGTGTGCATTGAATTGGAGGGGATGTGAACGAACCTCTCAAGGACAGCCAGCTCGGTCCTACCAGCTCCCAGCACCAGAGCTGCACCTTCCCTGGGAGCCCCAGAAATGAAAATGCTCAATGGATGCCAAGAGAGAGCAACTCAAGGGCTGCTTCCCCAGGTACATTACCTCTTTCCCTTCTGCTCCTCCTGGACAGCACATCCTGCTTGGACATAATTTGGGAAGGTGGTAGCACATGTTCAGCAACTTTCCTCTTTCATCACTCAGTTATCCGACAGTAGTCTGGGAAGTTGTTGATCTGTGGGAGAATGAATGAGGCCACTAAAAATGGTCATCAGCCACTGTCCCTGGCTGAGGACACGGCCACAGTGATGCTCACAAGAAGATTGTGTCATCATTTGCTGGGATCGAGCTCCCCAGGGGACGTGGGCCAGCATGCCACACTGAGGGGTGGAGAACAAGGGTGTAGCACTGCCAGGGCAGGGGGGAGATCCAGCCCTCCTCCTGTCCTGCCTCTGATAATGATTAATAGTGACAGCCTGAGGCAGAAAATCAGAAGAGGACAAACAAGTCAGATCAATCTTCAAAACAGTGGTGAAGAAGAGACAACATCCATTAGCCAGAGAAAGCCAGTGCTGTTTGTTGTTGTTCAAAAAAGATGGATTCTGCTGTGATGAACCAGAAAATGGCTAGAGATGGAGTGATTACACCTTTGTTCTAAACTAGCTTTTCCTGTGTTACCTGTGATGATTCAAGAAAATAAGACCAACATCTCATTCTCCTTGGACTTCTGAACAACAGAAGAGTAACGTAACCTGGGTGTTAGTGACTTCGGTTCATTTCCACAAAATTATTTGAATCTCTGGAAATCTTAGGGAGGAGTGAAAAACAGAGAGAAAATTCAAAAATTATTTGATGAGTGGAATTTGTGGATGAAAACTGAAAGTTTTTTAGATTAGTGGGAAATCAGATGCCTCAAGGTCTTTCTCTCTTCTCTGTTACCTCCCTTGGGCTACATTGCCTAAGAAGCATCAGAGTTTTTCCTATCATTGCATCAGAACATACACTCAAAGTGCTTCTTGGAAGCTCAGACTATAGAGAAAATCAAGGGCCATTTTCAAATTGAAACAATCCTAACGTATCAAGTAATCATTTACAAATTGAAACCATTACACTTATTATCAGAATGTTTTGTTTTTCAAGCACTGGATTTCTAAGGAAAAAAATACATTTTTAAGCAGGCACTTGCTGTGAAAGCTTCTGAAAACCTGAATTTTCTTTGAAATATATGTTTAATAAAAAAAGGGTGACATCTCATCATAAACCTTTATTCCACATTGCACTTCCTAAGCAAGCTAGTTTTACTGACTTGGTCCACCAGTGAAAATTTTTCTCCATAATTTCTGAAAGGATAGTTTTTACGGGGTCAGCTGGAAATTGGCCCTTTTCCAGTTCAGCTATAGTGGTGTCCTAGGGTGGAATACACCTTAGGACAGATTTTTGGTTTGAGCAGGTACCCATAAAAGCAGGTACCTCATTCACAAAGAGACAGACTCCTCGCCATAGCCTTCCTAAGGGGTTTAGGAAGCATGCAACATCATAAAGTGCGCAAGCACTGTAATCTTGGTGATTCCCCACATTTTTGTCCTGTTGCTTAGCAATGCACCCAAGGGGAGGTGCTGCCTGGGGCACAGTCAAGTCCACAGTGCTGGCAGGCAGGGCTGTCCAGAGGATGTGGCAGGAGATGACAGGAGGTGACAGGAGGGGCTGAGGTGGCCAAGGAAACTTCTGTGCCTTATGCAACAAACCAAATCCCCAGGCAGCCATCAGCCATCAGGGTCAAGGGAGCTGTGGATGGGGTCTCTGCCCATTTACTGGTTTTAGCTATTTTTGCAGCACAGGGCAGAACACCTGAGAAATGCCAGGCACCAGAGGTGAGGCAACAGAGATGATCAAGGGAGCAGAAGTCAGAAGGATGCAATGGGATGTTAAAAAATCAGGATGCAAGGGATAGGATGGGGAAATAACAGCCAACAAGTGGAAAGTAGCAAAAAAATGACCCCACTGAAGCTCAGGAAGTGTCCAGGCCCTGCACAGTGCCTCTTTTTTAACCTAAACCCCTGCTCCTGGTGCAGCATCACACGGTGAGGTAAGCTCCTTAGATGTAAGCTCTTTGGTGGAGCGAGGGGCAGTGCTGTGGTACCCTGGTGCCTCCCTGGGGAGCCTGACCCCAGGAAACATGCTGGGGTAGGGCACCAGCAGCACAGCTGTGCCAGACCTGCACACGGCTAACAGCAGTTTTAAGGTTTGTTTTGTAAAAGCACCAGGTTGTTGGTGTTGGTGTGTTGTGCTCCATGAGGACATGAAGGCAGATGGAGGTTCAGGAGGTGCTGCCTACCCTGGAGAAGCATGTGCCTTGTGCCGGCAGAGACCCACACTCGAAGCCCAGCAACTGAGCCTTCAGCACCCCCAGGCATGTCTGCACCATTTGCTGTTTTAAACAAGCAAAGCCAAAGTCCTTTGTGCAAATGTGAAGATTATACTTGGTGAATACCGTCAAGGCAAGCACAGACATTGTGTCTCAAGCAAGAGCACAACAACAAAAAACATATCATAGTGCCTAATTTTTCTTTTCCTTTTTTTTTTCCCTAGGATATTTCCCCATCACCTCCAGCTGAACTTGCCCTCCGTTTGCAGGCTGGGAGATCTGGCTAATCAGCAATGTTTGCAAAGCTTTCTTAGCTCTCAACAAACACCATTTCTTTGCTGTGTTTGTCAGCATGGCAGAGAGATTATTGCCGAGATCTGAGATGCGATTGCCCGTTTTGTGGAGGAGGGGGGTGGGGGGTGGGGAGTGGGGGAGATAATGTAATAATGAAATCCATTGTCACAAATAAATCCGTAGGAGCATTTAGATGTTTTTCCCCTTTTTCTGACCCATTTGGTCCTCACGTGTCTGGCTATGCCGTGAGGGCTCTTGACCCTGTGGGAAGGTAACACACGGGTGATGAACAGACCACTCTCCAGGTTAGGCAAGTGGGTTGATTCTTGCCTGTTCCCAGAAAAAGGAAATAAAAATAAAAATGCATTCTGTCTAGTGCCAGTGTGCATGAAATGCTTTCAGTGGTAAATCTGAACCCTGCCTGCCATCCTCCCACAGAGTGACCTGGGCATCCCCACACTGGCGGTGGGAGAATTTTTATGGAGCAACTCCTACTTTTCACAGATGAGCCATAGGGTGAGAGGAGGAAAGTATTTGGCCCTTGATCCTCATACAGAGCCCAAGGTGATCCAAGACAGCCTGGGTTCATAGTCCTGGTGCACTGTCTGCAGTGCCCACTGTGACTACAGCAGCAGGCACCTTCCTAACGCAGTGCTGGATTTCTGCCTGCTTAAAGAAAATGGACTTCTTGCTGTGCTGAATCTCATCACTTCTGCCCTTATTATTTCCAGATTGCTTTTATTTTAGGTACTTCTCCTATTCTGTCCTTACTTCCCCAGCGTGTCACTCTTCTTACTTCATCTTTACTCCCCTTTATATTTTTAGCCTGGTTCCTAAGGAAATGATGCACAAGCCATCATGCTGCCTGTGGCTCCATCTATGTCCTATTCCTCCCCCAGCATCAAAAAAATCCAGGAATATTGGTCCACCCTAACTGCATCTGATGGAGGAGGAAAGATTTCCAAGATATTTCAGCAGACAGGGTCCCTGACCTGCTGGAGGAGAGTGCAGCGTTCTTCGTCATGCGTCCCTGCTTCATCAAAGCACTACTCAGCTGCAGCTGCAGGAGGAAAACGGAGAAGACATTTCTCCTGGTCCTGGAACTAACCCTCCCTCCATCCAGCATTAACCAAATGAGATCCATGACAAGGACCAGCTTTAGGTGCCTCCCAGTTGCTCAGGGGCAACTGGAACGGGCTGGGGTTGTGGCACCTCAGCATCCCCATCCCACTGTCCTCAAATGTACAGGTAGAAACCAAAAGGCTTGTGTCCTTGTACACAACCCCTGGGCACGGAGAAAGGAAGGGGAACATTTAGGAAGGAGTGCTTGTGGGGCCGGAGCCGTGGCAGCCGCTGTTTTCCTGGGGGTGGCCGGAGGGTGGAGGAGCAGAAAGGAACAAACAAGGCTTCCAGATGAGTTCATCCCATCTCAAATCGCACTCATTGAAACACATCTGTGTTTCTAGGGCTGTGCGCAGCAAAAACCGCCTTAGTCAGCTCTTGTTTTCAGTTTTGTGCGTTGGCTATTTGTATGGTTCCTTTTTTTCCCCCTTCAAATCAGTTCCTCTCAGTTCTGGCTCAGTTCAGCCAGAGCTTTATCCAGAAAGCTGCTCCCAACACTTCCTAATCTCATAAACAAGAAAGAAATGACTTAATATGCCAGAACAGAAACTGTTTTGTTCGAGTGCAGCAGTGGCAGTCTCAAAGAGACACCTCACTTACACGGGTGCCTGTCAAGGGGCTGCAGACAGCTGACAGCAGAATGATGTTTTCTAATGCAGATAAACTATATTTTATTGCAAAATGGCGCACAGCAGTAATTACTGTATTTGTAGTACCATGGGACGCCCAGCCAGCATTTATCAGGGAGCTGATTCAATCACTGAGGTGTATTTGAAGGGTTTGATTGCATTCCACCTACAGCCATCAGCATCTGCAGCGTTTGTGCTGTCAGCCAGGTTAAAGGCTGGCACATCCCTGTGGTCCAGCAGCCCAGGGTGATGCTGCCCACAGATCATTGCAGGAGCCAGGCCTGGCTGTAGCAATCTGCATCTTGCCAGCCTGGAGAAGCCTGGGCTGAGGGACACTTCGTTGCCTACCCACCACAGCTACAGGTTTCATGGCAAGATGCATGATAGCAGATTCTGATCTCGAGAGTATGGCTATAAAAGCCAGTGCATGCATGAAGACCTCATGTTTTGCTTAACAAACCCTGTAGTTTCCAACTTGTCGTGGAGGAGGCCACAATGTCCTCCATTGTAAAATCTCGAAGTCCCAAGAACAAATACAGGAGTGACATTTTCCACATTAAGTTAATGTATTTTTATCTCCAGAGCTTTCAGCTGATCATGCACATTTTTGAAATATTTCACTCTCAATAAGAATGCTAATGCTTTTCCAGGGATTGTGGATGCAATGCTTCAAACAGCACCAGCCCAGTGCTGCCTTCACTAAACTGAAACCATCGACTTCACTCAGGCTGGTCCCCAAATTCCTACAGCAATCAACTTTTCCTGTCATTTCCCTATACAGTCAGGGAAGTTTGGTGCCCTTGGTGATGTCCCTCAGGGCAAGATGGTGTTCTGGAAGTGCTGCTTATGACAACAACTGAGGAAAGAACTCCTCCAGCAGAGCAGAAGCTGCAGAGCACACAGCAGGAGCATTGCCCTGCGGGCGTTCATTAACATTCAAAAAACAAATGTTGCCTCAGTCGTGTTTGTGAGCTTTTCTTTTTACCCTGTCCAAACATCCCAGCTGTACAGCAGAGTGTGTGTGAATACTTGAGTAAAATTATCTCTAACCACAACNCCCAGAGTGAGCACGGACATCTGGACTCCCCATCCTCCCGCCGGGCTGCCTGTGGACTGCCCTTTCAGGTGAAGTTGTCTGTGATGGGGAACAGCCCTGGTCCACACACACTTTGCACCATATTGGCTGCATCGGCAGGACAGCACATCTGGTAACTGTGAGTGATCTGCAGAACATCACTTCAGCTACAAGCAAAAACAAAAAAGTGAAGAAATAATAGAAAATGCTCCAGTGTCACCTGCATTTGAGAGTTACACACTGTGCCCAGTCACTGTGAGTGAATTCAACAAATACAAAGCAGTTGCAAATTATTTATCCCAGTTGCCAGTGTTTTTGCAGTGCCAGGCAACTTCCTGTTATGCTACCAGCCTGTTCCTTAAGTCTAGAAATAACAGTTCATCTCATTAGGGATTTCAGATTTTAAAAAATTGTACCCTGGGAGCCTGACCTGCGTACTCAACTCATTTTAAAATACACATTAAAAAATATGCCACTGCTCCAGCACACGCCTGAAGAGGCCTGCCCCAAAAGAGAAAGCCATCCGCAGACCTTCCAGCATGCCACAAGAGCTCTCCACTCAGGCTGTACAGTAAAAGCATAAAAAGCGGGGCTGGAACAAAAGCCTTNCTGCCCCAAAAGAGAAAGCCATCCACAGACCTTCCAGCATGCCACGAGAGCTCTCCACTCAGGCTGCACAGTAAAACCATAAAAAGCGGGGCAGTTTGGCTATTGCATTGCCTTGCCCGCAGGCAGGATCCTCTCCCAAGCCATTCCAGGCAGGGATTTGCCCAACCTGTTCGTAAAGCCTCTGACAATGGGTAATCCTCAGCCTGCCCAGACAATCTATTACCAGGCTTATTTTCACCATTAGAAATGCCTAAACTAAGACTTCTCTGTAATTTAATCTGATCACTGTGTATTCTGTCTTTTGTGGACGTGGTAAAGACTGTGGTACATCCTCCCACTGCAGTGTGAATCTGCAATCCCCCCACATTTCTCATCTAAATTAAATAAACTCAATGGTAGCTTTCTTGGAATGATCTTGAGGGACACTCTCATGCAGAAATGTATCTCAGCCTGGGGATAAGGAAGCCCAGGGTAACATTTCCGGAATGCTTCTCTAGAAGAAAAAAATAATTCTCCTCTAGAGGAGGGAAAAACTCCTTTAGCCACTCAGAAGAAATGTTGCATCCAGGAGCTTTTAAAAACTCTACTTGTTAACTGTACATCTGTACATGTACATTCTGCACAACTAGGAATGAATGTGATGGGAGCTTAAAAAAAAAAAAAAAGCAGTTATTTGTTACCTGTTGTAGGGGAACTGCAAAGCTAAGGGACAATCAGTCACAACTGGAATATTCTTCCAGAAGACTGAAAATCCCTCAAGAACGATGCTGAAATTACATAATCATAGATTCATAGAATGGTTAGGGATGGAAGAGACCTTTAAAGATCATCTAGTCCACTCCCTCTGCAGTGAGCAGGAACATCTCTCACTAGGTCAGGTTGCTCAAAACCCTGTACGACCTGATCTTGAACACTTCAAATGACGGGGCACCCACAACTGAAATACTGAATATTATCAACAACAGTGTCCTGACAGTCATCCTGGGCAAGTACTTGGCATGGCAAGAACTAGAGGTAAAGCAGCAAACATAATGTTCTGGAAGGAAAGGGAGAGGTCTTTACAACATGGATTTTAATATTAACAGTGATAAGAGTTGTCTGGTGTGATATTTCTGAGATAGAATCAAGGAGCTCAGATAAGAAGAAAATAAGGAAAGATCAATCAAAAGTAAGGAAAGAAGACAGATACAATATTTTTTCCTGGAATGCAAGTGATTATACAGCTCCCAGATACAGTGCTTTAGCCTGGTTCTGAAAGAGATGGAGGGGAAACTTCACTGAGCCCCTGTCTAAAACTCAAATGGACATCACATAAAGACGAAAATGGAGATGGCTTGACTATGGGTGCACAGACAAAAGACTTGGTTACAATATCGGCCTGGCAGCAGCTCCGCTCCCTGGGTCAGTGAACTCCCCTCGATTCTGGTGGGTGTTTTCCATGACTAAGGACGGCTGGTGTTGATCCAGGTGTTAAGCCCCTGGGAGGCTGTCCTGCCAGCCCTGCCACAAGCGTATCTTATGGCACATGTGTTCTGTTCCCAGCATCGATGCTCTGTCCCCAGGAGGGAAAGGACCCATTGCACTCACTGCACCCCAGGGCACCCCTCCCAGCTCCACTCTTCTGGCAGCCTGGGGGATCCAGGCTCAGGCTGCCAAATGCACCAGCCTGGGAAGGAGCAGGACTCGGGATGCCGTGCCGGTCTGCACATTTGGAGAAGGGTGGGAGTCCCCGGCAGGATCAGAGGACGGGTTGGCTGCTGTCCCACACACACTGGGAACGGAGCAATGGCAGCGCCTGCCGCAGCACCCGCCTCAGCCTCTTCAGAGACAGAGTTTGGGCCAGAAGTCCCCGGCACAGCCCTGCCTGGAGCGGACGAAACTGCGAGCAGATTGTTTGTGGATCAGCATCCTTCTTCCCACACAGACATATGCTGGAGGAGAAAAACAAGCTGCCTCTTTCCAAGTCCTCGTACAGCCTCCGGCTCTCTTGCCATTGAACTGTCATGTGAAAGCCAAGATCTCTGAGATGATCTCAGCTGTCCCCTCTGCAGGATGGCTTTATGCCAAATGGAGAAGAGACCGCATTTTGCAAAGGGGTGTTGGGTGGGTGATACTGAGCTGAGGCATGGGGTGAGTGGAAAATCAAGATGTGTGGAAGGTGAGTTACACAGACAGAAGGAGCTTTTAGGAGACAAAACGTGCAGAAGAGGGGGGAAAAGGCTCAAAGAGAGCTCACAGCAGCAAACAGAGCTCTGCAGGGGAGACTCCTCCACACATTGAGGCCATCTCCACGGGGTCATCATGTCCTCACCCACTTCTTCAGGGTTTCAAACTCCCATGCCTTGTCAGGAGCAAAGTACTTTAATTGATTGATTTTTTTTTTCTGTCTGTGTAAGAGCTGGCTATGGATTTTCACTGTCCTGTAGCTCCTTCCAGGCAAGACTTCTGTCTCCAAAAAAGAAATAACAACAATAAGAAAATCTGTCTGATAAGTTGTGTTTGATCCTGACTTCATTCCTACCACTTACCACCATAAAACTGGAGTGGAGCGTGAAAACAAGGCAGAGGGTATGCCTGGAAGGAGTGTAGAGGTAAAAAGAAATTGAAGCGTTGCTGCCCCTTCCCTAGGTCAGCAGGAATCTTGTAACTGGAGTCAGCAGGAGAATTGCATTAGACCTTTCCAACATGCAACAGACCATGGCTTTTCTCAGCTCTAGACTGTCTTTTGGGACTTACACAGCCCCTATGCTAGGTTGAGCACTGTATTTGATCCCTAGGAATAACATTGTCCCTGGAGAAGAGCAAGAAATGAAGCACAGAGGGGCTAAATGGAACTGGAAGGGACTGAATTTCTCTCTCCCAAATCTGAAGTTAGCGCTTTACCCATCAAACTACCCTTCCTCTCTTGGGTTTCTTTCAGAGGTGCTTTAAATTCTCTCCAAGTTCTCTCCCAGCCCCACAACTGGAGTAAACCCTGGAGAAATGGTAATTGAGCAGCTCTCCCAGCCAGCCTGACCTCAGTCCTTCTCCAGGCCAGCTCATCTGCTTCGGAGGGGCTGCCAGCTGGCAAGCGCCGGGCTCCCTCACACGAGCTGGCGCAGCCCAAGGGGTGAATCAGCCCTCTGAGGAGCTCACAGCAGGAATAAACAGCTCTGGGGCTGGAGAAAACGAAATATTTGGAAATTAATGGGAAAGGAGTTGCAGGGGAAAAGTCTTGCAGCTCTACTGTACATCTGCTAAGCCTCAGATATGTTCTGCAGTGATCGCTGCAAACACTCTAGCTGATAATAATGTTATTGCAGATGATAAAGACCAGATAAGATAAAAGAGGATAGAGGAGAAAATGTCTAGCTTGTTTGAAAATTGTGTTTTAACAGAACTAAGGGACTGTCAGGGGAGGGTGGGCCAAAGACCAAGTCCTTCTCCACCACTGGTTTATGTCAGAGTAGCAATCTGGGCAAGATAAAATGCTGTAAGATCACTGAAACACACATAAGCAACAAAGCACTTCCTGTTCTCAGGCAATTGGGGAACAGGGGCTTGAATCAAACCAATTTTTATCTTCCAGTGTTGGAGGTTTTTTTCCCTTCTGGGAATGGTAAGGACAAAATAGCGCTCAAGGAAGGTATCCTGGACTTGTAAGGGACTAGCATTTACCTGTACATGACCAAGAAAAAAAAAAAGCAAAATAAATGAATGGAAAAAAAGGAGGGGGGGAAGAAGAGAGTTTAGTCTCAGCTGCCACTCGCTCCTGCCTTCTGGTCTCATTTCCAAAGTGTTCCATGTCTGCCACAGCCACCAGCATCAGCAGCCGTTGGGTGACCAGACCTGTGCATTTTCACCAGCCAGATGATGGGAGCTAAAAGAGCAGGGACAGTGTCAACATCTACAGCTCAGCCTGGACTCCATTCTGCAGGGTGTGCTGCTGCTGCTCTTGTTGCTAACCTGCTTCCCGTCTGCAGCTCACTGTCTGGGTGGTGGGAGAGACCGCTGAAGGGCATTTCTCACTCAAGTCACCAAGGCCAGCCCCAGCCGGGCTTGTACGGGGTGCTGTGCACCAGATACCCATAAATGAGGACAACTCAGCACAGCCACAGCAGTCACTGAAGAAAGGCTTCTCTTCTTGCTGCTGGGTTTCTGCTCCTCAGAGAGCACATGCAAAGCAAACACAAGAAAAGCAAGCCCCATTTCCCTTGCTTCCCAATCACATCAGAAGCTGTGCTTCCTCTTTGCTCCACAGTTTTATACAACTTCCCCCAAGAAAAGCAAAGCTAAACACCAGCAGACCAAAATTAAATGGAAGCCCAAGAGGAGATGCAAACAGCTGGTGGCTGGTTGTCTCCCCACGGGGACACCCTTTACTGTCCCGTGGCTGGCACAGGTCTCGTGGCACCTCACAAGCAGTCCTGCCAGGATCACTGTCTCACAGAGGGATGGACAAGGCTGCCCCTGGTGCCCTCCACCTCCCCAGAAGTTGGGAAACAGGCACCCAAAGAGGTCTTGCAGGGAGAAGAATGGGACACACAAGTGGGAACAGAGCGGGAACGATGGCCCATCCCAGGGCTCTGATACCAGCAGCCCGTTTGTGCAATACTTTCGCCATCTCCTTGGTGGCTTTGCTTGATATCTGTGAGGCTGCGAACTTGGCAAGGGTTAAAGTCTTTTCTAACCTGAGAAGCTTCAGGAAATTGATGGGAGCTTTTTTCCTCCTCTAACGAGCAGCAAGCTCAGCATTTCACTCTGTGACAGTGTGAATGAGTTGGGGGACAGGGAGATACAACTTTAGTGGGGAGCGTTGTACCACTTGAATCATCTTTGCTCTTCAAATGTGTAAGTGCATCTGCTCCAGTGTCCAGGAAGCCCAGGGAAGAATCATATATAAGGGAGGGAAGGGAAGAAAAGGGGCTGAATTTACAATCTCAGAAACATTTGCCTGGGCCATGCAGTGGCATCCTAACATAACGTGTTTCTACATCCTCCCCCTTGCTATAATTAATTTTAAATCATTCAAGCAAGTTCCCACATATCCTGTAAATCTCTTTTCACAAATTTTGCTTTTAATGAAACCCTCTCTTGCTTTCAAAAGAAAGTTGGTTTAGGGTGTGTCGGAGTTTGTTCGTAATGCGTTTTGTTCACAGTAAACAGCATTTCCTTTTATTCCCATCCAGGGATGGTATTCAGACATCTGCACTCCACAGAAAACAGTGACTCCGGATTTACTGCTGAGTTGCCATGAAGTCACTGACTAAGTTTGCTTTTATCCCAGTGGTGCAGGTTTTAGCCCTTTAAATGCATTAACTCCTTCTCGTTCTGAATTTTATCCTTCCTCCAGTCTTCATCTTAGTTCAAGTAAATTGAGAACTGCATCCAATAAGTGATTTTATTTAAATAGGCATATTGCAAAAGCATCTGTCAGCACCAGCACCTTTGTGCCTCTTTCTGGATGGCGTCACTGTAAGGCAATGAGGGCAATGCTCACTCCCGTGTCCCCCTTCGTGGCTGTGCCCTGTGTCAGTCCTGCACGCTGGAGACTCATCACCTGCCTCAAATCAATCTGTCTATTCCCATCTCAGCTTTGCAGCAGAAACCCACAAAAAATATTTTTCTTGTTGTTACTTCTTGGCACAAGGTTTCATATTTATGTCAGTCCAGGACAGTGAAGAGAAGCACTGCAGAATCCGAGTCCCAAATTCTCCTTTCCAGAGATTAACCACATCAAAAGCTCTGGAGGCAGAGACAGTCTTTTAGCTGATACTTTTTCTCATTCAACAGCAAAAGATTTAATTGGTATTAAAGGCAAACTCGAACTTTGCTGCAAAGCTAAAACAGAACTCCCTGGTTCCATATTTTGCTAGAGCTCTGGCCTTGTTTTTATTTTAATTTAGAAAAAAAAATAAACCTCACATTTCATGGCTGTAGATTATGCCTGTGAAATATGAACTTTTCTCTGTACACTCTGTTCAATGCTTCCTACCCACTTCTGCTGGTAGCTTGCACTTTTATTTGTAAACCTTGCTGGAGGGCTTGAGTCGCCTGAAAGGGATTTTTAGTGGCACCTCCGCAGCTTAGGGAGACCGCAATGGCTGTGACTCTTCCCTGCGTAGGTAGTTAAAGTGATGCAAAGCTGACTCTCAGCAACCTGAGCCTGACGGGGTTCAGCAAAAGGATGATGAGGATGATGCTGAGGATTGTCACGTACCCGGACTTCTCTTCTGCAAATCTCAGTGTATTCGGCAAAGGCAGATAAGCGTGGTTATCTCCAGCACACACAGAGAAGGGAAATTAAGAGAGAAAGGCCAAAGGTCATATTTTCCCAAAGGCTTCAGAGACCCAGGTGGTTTTCCCTCTGGCAAGGTAATTTAAGACCTGCCGTGAACGTGTGATGAAGTCCCTACAAGCAGCATGAGCCTGTTTCAGAAGGAGCATGCCTACCCCCACCTGAAGACCTGAGCAACTCTCTCCTAACTGCCATGCTGGTGGGAGCTGCCTGAGGATGATTCACTCCAGATTTATGTGCAAGACTTTTTCCTCTCTGTTCCTGTCCAGGCTGCTCAATGCCCAGGGAAGTGCTTGGGTGTGGATCTGCCTCAGCAGTGACCCAGAGCTGGCTGACAGCAACCTCCTCACCCTGGGATAGTGCTCCCAGCCTGCAGATCCACTACTGGTGGCTGCATCTGCCCCAGAATCTCCCTGTGCAACACATCTGGCCCCCAAGCCAGCAGACAAACTACCCCAGCCTTTGAGAATGAAGGGTGGAGGATGTCTGGGATGACGCAACAACAGAAATCTCTTCTGAAGGGGAATGCAAAATTCTGCTTCTCTGTAGTGATTTTCAAAATTTCATCCTGGAATGATTTGCCAGAGGCTTCCTGCCAATATAACCCACCCAGATGAGGCTTCAGCGGAAGGAAGAGGGTTTCTCAGAGGGGCAATGGCCATCTGGCTACAAACCCACAGCAAAGCAAAGAGTAAAACCCACCACCTCCTCACCCCGGCTCTGAGCCACGCTATCCCCAAGTCATGGGCCAAATTTCTCTTCTTCCTGGACAGAAGTCTGTGCCAGTTAAAACTCATGACAGTTGACTGGGATCGCTGGTTGTCGTGGTTTATAAAACCATGGGGACAGTTTTTGCTAAACACCTGGTGGGCTGAGGCAGGGACAGGGAGGATTTCACTCACCACTTAGGGTCACGGGCAAGAAACTGACACGACTCGTGAAGGACAAGAAAACAACTGAATTTATTAACTATTTACAACCAGAAGCAAGATATTGAAAGAGAGAGACCACATCTTAAAAAGGCACTTCTCCCCCACCCCTCCCTTCTTCCCAAAGCCCAAAGGTTTTGCTCTGTACCTTCTCCCCCCCAGTGGTGCAGGAGGGCAGGGAGTGGGGAGTGCAGTCAGTCTGCCACTCTTTCCTCCTCACAGTCTTTCCCAGCTGCCACGTGGAGTCCCTTTCTCACATTGAGAGTCCTTCTCCAGAACTTCTCCGGCGTGAGTCCTTTTCCAATGGGGGTCCCCGACGCCTTCTAGTTCCAGCACGGGGTCCTCCACTGCTGTTTCTCAATTCCAAATGGGGCTACAGTAGTTCCTGTGTGGGGTCCTCCATGGCTCTTCACCACGTGGCAGGGGAAATGCTGAGAGCGTTCTCTTTCATTGTTCCAACTCAGTGTCTGCATGGCTGTCTCCTCCAGCATCTTTCTTCTCTTCTCCGCTGCAGGTCTTCATCGGCCCATGGGAAAATGCACTCCCGGGCGAGCCATGGCAGAGGCTTGGGCTATGGCAGGTCGATTCACAGAACCCGAGCAACGGCTGGACTGGCTCACCCGAGCCGTACCTTGCCCAGGGCCATGACAACCCATTGTTCTGTGCCCCATCTTCAATGTGTTATTCGCAGAGGTGCGGATTGGCTCAGTCCTGGCCTGGGGTGGGTCCATCTGAGCTGGGGCACTTCAATCAGTTCTTTGTAGAGGCTACAGGATGGTGGTGTCCCTTCCACCACTTTCCCCCCCCCCCTTACCAAAGGCTTTGAGGAGGGGGGTGACTCATTAAGAGTCATTTAAAAAGGAGCCACCACTGTAACCCCTCCCTTGCCGACAGCAGCAGACTGGAAGCTAGGGGAACTCTTAGCAGTTGCTTAAGGAGCCATTACGCCCCTGCCTGCTACCAGACAAAACCCCCCACACAAAACGGTAACACTGGTGGAGCCTGGAGTTGCAATGAGAAAATGAATTATTGTCTTATCTGTCTGAAGCAATCGAGTGCACAGCGGGTCCAGATCAAACTGCTTTATAGGCACAGGAGATGCTTCATCCCTTTCCTGGGCCATGGAACCGAGGGAGATCAGTCACTGCATTTCTCATTGGTATTTCTTATATCCAAATTTATAGACTACCACCACCCATGGAGATCCATATGGGTCTGAGCATGCCTGAGAGCTGACTGGATTTCAGATAATTTCTTTCTCCATGTCCTTCTTCTCTTTCTTTGTCATTCCTCATCTCCAACATGAGTCTCTTTAGTCCCAGCCACTACCATCTTTCTCTATCATCTCCTACTCTCCCCACCTGTCAGACAACTGAGTGGAGCCCAAAGTGCTAAAGCTTATTACCCCCCACCTACAGCCAGCAGAAAGGATTACTGCTTTTGGAAATGTGCAAACTGGTTCTGGGGTGGGAGAAGAGATGCACAAACATGAAAGACCAATAGAGACTGTTCCTGCAAGCAGAAGTGTGGGTTGTTTGAATTTTTAGGTGCCATTGCTCACATGCTAATCTTCTCCAGGAGTTTGTGATATCCCTTTTTGCTCCTGTCATTCCTATTTTCAATATCATGTTTCTATCCATTTTTTGTTCTCTGCTCCCTGCTCTACATATGTTGGTGTTTATTTTATTACTCTCCTTTGCCATATGATTTCCTGCATCGTCCTTCCCCCTGCTAGCAGGGACATGCAGAAGGGGTGAGAGCAGCTAGGAGCAATGTGAGCTGCACGCCAGGGTTTAGAGGCAGAACCAAAACTATCCTGAGCTGTTGTCCCCTGATCACGGTCTGCCCACTATCTCATTCCCCAAGTTCCAAAATTATATTTTCTGCCTCTTTCTCTCAAAGAGGTTCTGGAGTGGGACCTGCATGGCCCCATCCCTGCTGGAGGCACAGCCTCAAGACTCACCTGTAGATGAGCTACCCAAATCCACTTGCTCTGGGGAAAGCACCTGTTTCAGGGCTGTCATCCCCAGCATGATGAACTGAAGTAGACATAAGTTATCTCACATGTGTGTGTGAGCTGCAGACAGGAGGTAACCTGCTGAGCCCATCCTGCCAGCATGTCAGAGGTGCTGAGCTCCTCGCCCAAGGGGTAAGCTCTCTGGCCCATCTTTTCTCTCTCTCTCAGCCCTATTCTGAAAATGGTCCAACACTTTGCCTCTCTGTAATCTGTCCACACTTTACCACTTTTCCACCTCACATCCCAGACTCTGGGCTTGGAAACAGGGCATATCTGTTTTCCCCAGACCTTCTCTATTCCAAGACCTCCCACATCCCTTTCCTCTAATACAGTCCATAGCAAGAATTGCAATATGGTCACAGCTCTGTGCTCCTTGCCATAAAGTTTTGCCAAAAATGAAAAAAAACCCACCCCCCTTCCCCCTCCAAAAAACCCCTAACCAAACCAGTATGTTTGATAAGTCTAATTTATTTTAAACCCAGAGAAGCTTGCTGAAATATTTCCACCATCTTTTCCAGCCTCCTCCTGGAAGCCTCCTCCTCTTGGACTGTGTTGCTGGCCATAAGCAAGGAAAAGAGATGCTACTGCTGCCCTGTGGTGCAGGCAGTCCAGCACAGCCACCCAGGTGCATGCTCCTGTCCTCCTAAAGCTGGGATGACACCGTGATCCTGACTCCCATGTCTCTTCCACTGGGGCTTGCCTGAGAAATTAAAAGCCAACAATCAATCACTTGAAGGCTCTGATCTGCTCTCCATGAAGGTGGAAGGGAACTGGGAGAGGCCTGCAGAGGTGAGCTCTGATGTGGCTCTGCTCCAGCACGGTGGCCAAGTGACTACAGCCGGAGCACAGCCAGTGCTTTGCATCTGAGACAGCAGCAGGTCCTATTTGCAATCAGTTTCAAATGCAGCTCTGTAGATTTAGCCTGCCTTGTACCAGAGATGATTCAGCTAACTGGCAGCTCGTGCGGGCTGCTTTCAGGGCCCTGATGTTGGTGTGTGTACTCTGTAAGGTCAATCTCTCAGCAGGTTCTGGATGTCAGTGGGGTTTATTGTCCTGGGAGGGAAGAGGGCTTGGTTGGTCCACTCATGGTTGCCCTTGTACAGTCTGCGGGACCCACTGTGCCTTCACTGTACCACACTGATGCTGACATTTGGGCCGTTAAAAAGCGACCACCCCTAAGGAAGCTCTGGCTAAACCCCTAAAGGCAAAACATTAGGAGGACTTTTGAGACATCTGTAACTGGTCCATGTGGCTGCATGCTCACAGGGAAACAGTTCCAGAGTACTGTCCCAGAGCTGACAGGTGGCTAGTTTGTTTGATCACAGTTATTGGTTTTTAAACATGAAGAACTGCATACAAATCCTGCCGGACTGTCCCATCCAGCTGCTCCACCACCATCCACTGCAGCAGCTCACCACCATGGTGATGAGGGTGGTGAGGCACTGGCACAGGTTGCCCAGAGAAGCTGTGGATGCCCCATCCCTGGAGGGGTTCAAGGCCAGGCTGGATGAGGCTTTGAGCAACCTGGGCTAGTGGAGGGTGTCCCTGCCCATGGCAGGGGGGTTGGAACTTGGTGATCTTTAAGGTCCCTTCCAACCCAAACCGTTCTATGATTCTATGCTGCCCAGCTCTCCAGACACAGCAGCAAAGGTGTGGGGACATTCCTCTAGACCTTTACAAGCAAATGGCATCAAACTGCTTCTACAGGAGTGCGGGCTTTCTCCTGAGGTGCAGGGGCACCTGTGTCCAAGCAGCAGAAGGTCCCACCAAGGTGGGAATCAGGACTACTGGCTTCAGCAGACTGCTCTGTTAATGTTGGTCTTTAAAACCTGCTCTCTTGTGTTCGGTGTGAATCAAATTTCCAACAGCTTCATAAATATGTCACCGACAGGAGGCCTTTAGAGTAAGCATATTGCAGTTTCCTGACATTTTCGTTCCTCTATCTTGACATTTCTGAAGGGCATAAGAGGCCTAAAAAAAGAAACAGCCATTCCCAGGGCACCACATGTTTTCAATTCCATCCTGCACTGGTGTAATAGATGGTCTTATTATAAATATGCAGCAGTTTTCCAGATGAGCCTCCCCCTCCCCCTTAAAATGACCCGGTACAACTGTGTGGAGTGGAGATGGCTGGGAGAGGGAAGAAGGAACACAGACATGAAGAGCCCTGGAAGGCTTTAGGCACCCATTTAGAAGGTGCTGATGTACTACATTAATATTCACGTTACCAACCCAGGCCCTGATGCTGCAAATATTTAAAGAAAAACCACTTGACTCAGGCGAGCAGTTGCACAGCGACGTTTGGCAGAAGTTTCCAGCCTCCGTACACCATTTCCCCCACTCCTCCATCCCTCCTGCTGTTTTTTCTGAGGCATTCTCCTGAGATCTTAAAATCTTTCTCTGGATGATCATTGCTGTATGAGGCAGTATGTGGGTTAAGCAATTGCTCTCAACGACTGTTATTTATCAGAAGATTTTCTTATGGCTCCCTCTGCAAGGGACTGAGGCTCTTGTGAGACTTTGTTCTTCTTTTAAACAGCCAAAAAATCCCTAATAGAAATTATAATATAATATAATATAATATATAATCAAATGCCCTAACTGGTTAGAATAACTGCGGTCTAAAATCAGAGCAGCTGCAGCAAGCTGCAGAGTTGTTCTGGTATTTCAGAGGTTACTTGGTTCCTGTCTGTCATCTGACCGTTCTGGGCATCATTATTATGACAATTGCCTTACATATCCCTGTTTGCAGTTATTTATACAGTGGTCCAAGTTTAACTCTTTGGGACTTTCTGTTCTGTATGTCTATTCTGGGCTGATTTCTACATGCGTCCAGAGGTTAATTTTGGCCAGAGTGGCTGAGAGAAGAAAAATACATTTCTGGTGACTGTTTTCTTAGAAAAAAAAAAAAATGTACTCATGTTTTGGAGTGGGGACTTAAAATTTGTCAATGAGGATGACCTGTATGTACTTCAGGATATGCCCTTGGCCTCATGCATTGAAATCCACCCTCACTGAGTTGTCCAAATCGTGTCTTTCACATTGTAGCTTGTACATGTGAAGGAGAGATGTGCACAGCTGAAATCCCCATGGGGTTTCTCCACATTGTCTGAGCTGCCACCTCCCGTAGCTGTTACAGCAACTGGCCCTGAACACCAGACCTGGGAGAGGCAGGACCAGTTTCACTCCAATGCAGAGGGCAAGGAGTCAGATGAAGCAATGGAGAGGCTGAGAAAAGACAGAAAATCAGCCTTTAATTTGATGGACCTTTGCCTTGAGTAGAGTTTTTTTTCTTTCCAGGAGGCATTTTTCGAGGGTGTTTTGTCAGTTACATCACCACATGCAATTCCTTGAGAGTGGCAATATACAGTGTGGAGCTGGAAACCTCATCCACACAAAAAAAGCCACCAGTGAGAACCTTAATATCTACATCTTTGCCAGCTCTGAGCAATGAATCGTGCAGCAGAATTCACGTTATAGTACCTGCAAGCAAACTAACCAAGAGATGAGTGGAATAAGAGGTGGAAAAACAGAAATCCCATGAAGGGGGCGATGGAGCTATAACCAGCTTCAGCAAAGCAGCAGTCCCTAATGAGCAAGGAGATCTGTGGACAGATTTGGTTCCATAATACTGTGTTTTGCCCTTAGAGAGCAACTTGCATACCAGGGGCTGAAAATGCCTGTTGGTATTTGGTAAAATGAAGTACAGAGAGATTATCACAGTCTCCCACAGGGCCCAGAGTGTGTCAGTGACAGCAGCAGGGAAAGGCCTGAAAACTTGTTCCAGCCTACACTTGAGACAAGCTTTTAGGTTGCCTTACACGTGAGGAACCCAGAAATACTAACGAGCATCCAGAGGGTGCATCAGCTGCTGAGCATGATGCTCCACGGATGTATGTGGGTACATCGGCAGGACTGGCCGTTTGTCCCTCCAGGAGTCTCTCAGACTCAGCACTGACAAATGGTTACTTCTGGTGTGTAAGTCAACTCACCTTTGTGTCTGACATGGGGCAGATGGGTCTCACCCCAAAAGTGTGGGTTTCTCTTTGAAAAATTCTATCAGTAACAATTTTTTTTCTCTTTTAGCAATTCCTGCACCAGTTACCTATTTATGCCAATCTTTGCCATGGCCAAAGATCTCAAGTGTTTGGATTATACATGTCAAACGCTTCTGTAGTTTGACCAAACGTTAAGATGGAGAAAAGGGAAGGGCAAGGGCAAGGGTAAGGAAAATCTGTGCAAGTGAAACAGCTGATATGAAATGGTTTAGGGGGAGGAGGCAGAGGAGCAGGATGCAGATGAGCCATATCCACCTGTATGGTGGTGAGTATGTCTCTGGAATACAGAGCTTCAACATGTGATGTCTATTACATTTTGAAATCAGAACAGACTACTTCCATGGCTTAGATCACCTGCTCCAGGTCTAGAATCTGTGATTAACCTAGAGGATACCCCATTTTGAAATATTACTGTTGGTTTTGAAGAGACTAGTAGCTAATAAATTTTCCATCAGAAGCCTCAATAAGTGATTTCAGTGCTTCCAGGCACTGGATCTGGTTATGCCTATGTCTATGAGGGTATAAAAAAAATCTTTGTTGTCAAATTATTGTTCCGTATGAAAACTCTTATGAAGAGTGACAAAAGTCTCTCCTTGAACCCACGGTAAAGAGACCAACATCTTTGAATCCCACTGAAAGGTGTGCTTTCCAGGTCTTTGATCATGCTTGTTGTTCTTTGAGTTCTCTACAACTTTTAACGTCACAAGATGAAAGAAGGAGCCGAGACCTGACATGCGATTCCAGGAATAACCAGCTGTTTTCAGATACAGAAGGAACATAACCTCTGTAATCTTAGCTGAGACCCCTCAGTTTCTTCAGCCAAGTGCTAATGAGGGATGGCTGGCCATCTCATGGAAGTAGGATATCAGCTGGTCACCCCTGCCACAACTCCCCCCAGTTTTGTGTGTGTCTTGGTTTCTCAGATAGGCAACCACATATTCTAAGTAGGACTGAACTGTTGGCCATCTACAGACAGGACCTTACCTTCAGCCATCTTGGATGTATCATTTGTTTATGCCCAGCTTGCACACAGTTTGGGTTGCTATGGAACTTCTTTATCCAGATTGTCCTGCCCTTTTCATTTCTCACCTCTCCCACTGTTTTTGTGACACCTGGAAATGTTATCTGCAATCATCTGAGTTCTTATAGACAAGTGACAAAAATGTCCCTGAGGACTGGACAAGTGGAAGACCTTTGCAAGACTTCCTTAGGAAAGCAAGCATTCAACAATGGGTCTCTGTTTGTCTTCCATGACATTTTGAGACTTAACACATCACTGTTTTTTATCCTTTCAATGTATATCTTAAGGGTTTTCTATCACTAGAGCTTCTTTGTTAGGAAGTGCATGGTAAATCAAGTGGTTTATGGGAGTGGAAGTCTATAGCATATTTGTGCAGTTACCCTTATCAATCACCTTTGTATATTCCTACTGGGCACCCCAGGCCTATTTTTCGTAAATAATTGCTTGACATAATTTGTATTAAACTTTATTAATTCCTCACAGTAAAGTCCTGTAGCAGTCGTTCCCTATTTCCCTTCAGTCAAAGTCTGCACAACCGACAGTCTTCACCAGGTCATTCCATTTGCCCCTTTCAGAGTTAAATAAATATAAATGGAGTATTTCAGGAACTTTATCACTCCAAAGACCTCAAAAGAATTAAAATTGCATATGCTATGATAGAAAATAAAACAGCAGAATACTATTTGTCCAACATAATTCTGAGTGAGCTAATTTTCTGCGTAAGTTATTATCTAAACAAATACATTTCCAGAAGGGTGCTAAAAGAATGTGCATTATTTTTTCAGCTTAGCAACAGTGTTTCCAGTTTTGTCAGTGTATTATCTTTTTACCTATTGAGATATCTTTTATGACAGTTTGTGCGTGTAGTCATTCACTCCAGGTGAAAACTAAGCATCCTTAAAGAAATTTAAGAAATAGCAGCACGGGTCATTCAAAGGACAAAGAGCTGTGATGGACTTGCACAACCAAATAGCAACCCGTGAAAGAAAACAAGGTGAACACGTATCAAAAAGGGGAGCACGCCAGTTAAAACAAACCTCCATCAAGGTCTGTCTTTCACATCTGTAACTTCTGCAACCAGTAACTCCAGCTTTCCTTGTTCTCAGCACTGGAAGGAGGAAATACCTGCACAAGGATTAACTTTTCCTGGATAATTAATCGAATATGTTGGACTTCTGTATGCTTGCTTTCCAACACCAGCCGTTGCATACTGGTCTCCCCCACCTTCCTTTCCCCCTTTGAAGACTTGTTTACAACTCTCTACATGATGTCTTCTGCTTTTTTGGTGCTCATATCTCAGTGTAATTCAAAACTGTAAGAACATTTTTTCAAACGAGTCCAAACCAGAAAAACTTCGGCTTGTCTAGCTCATGTGTAAGACAACTGATGAATACAAAGTAGACTCTACCTTATCCCATTGTGTAGATTATATGCAGATTTAGTTGATGTTTGCTCCAGCATCACAGGCAAACAAACTTTTTGCTGATGTAGCCTATGACGTCTTTACAAAAATGGATCTTTCAATATCAATATCAACTTCCCTCTAGGGAAGTGCTTCTAAGTTAGCACTGAACTGCAAGCATCACTTATTTCTCTCATAGAAGTTAACAGATGCATCTTGTGTTAGATGTAAACTCCAGAGAGCTTACATTTTGAACAGGAAAAAAGTAGGAAAGGGAAAAAAAACACACATGTAGGTGAAGCAGATTTCTCCAGGACACTCAGCAAGACAGGGATGGAGCTGTGAAAAAGGCATGTAATCGATGCTTGCTTGTGAGCTAAGAGGACATCCTTTGAGGACCAGTCCCTCTTGATTACAATACAGGGCTTGTTGACCTGCTCTATGGAATTTAACTGGTCCTGAACTGCGTGTTAGCTATTAAGCATCATTGTTTCAGGAACAATGCATACTTCTTGACTGGGATGGAGTTCTCAAGCATGTCCCATGTGTCAAGTGGCAAGAACTGTGACTGGCGTCATTTCTTACTTTCTCCAGGGGCTAAGAGCAGTTGGTTGTGCCGCAGTCACCACTAATAAATTACACTGCATTTGTCTTGTCACCAGACATGCTCACAAACACACACATTTCTAATATCTAAGCCTGGGTAGCATTTATTAGCAAGTGCTGATGTGTTAAGTACCACACCTCCTTCTTGGGTCTATGGGCAATTTTTTCCTTCTCTTATCCTGTGAAGCACCAGGACATAACCAATCTTGGCTCCCTTTTCTCTGCTAATGCCTTCAGGCAGAAGCTTTTATGCCTGCCAAACTAGAAGCATCAGCACAAAACTGCCTGGGATTAGATCCTTTGCCTTTTATGGCAAAACAAACAGGTCTTCTTGAGGTCATATTAAAAATGCCTGTGAAAAATGTGATGGGTGAAAGTTCTGGCTGCTTGCCAGTAGCTGTTCACATGTCTTTGTTCCTGTTGATGAAAAACATACAGATTGTGAGGCTGACATCCTTGTGGACTAGCTGCATACGCACACAGAAGCCACGCAGCTATAAGCTGTTTGGGACGGCAGAGCTGAGCAAGTTTTGCACAGTTTCTCACCAGCCCTTTCCTGAGCAAGAGGTGACACCAGTGGCTCAGTCCCTTGCTTGGATCATTTTGCTGCCACATCTGGGACACCTACTGCTTGGTGCTCTTTGCACAGCTGCTTGGTTTTCCCTTGCCCAATTTATCACAGATTCACAAAATTTGAAGGTGATTTCTAATGCATTAACAAGACACACTGATGCACTATTAGTTTGGTGGGATGTAATTAACAGATGTGTGGGGCTCAGAAATGTGCTATTAAGGTACTTTGCAGGCTCGCAATTCATTCCTCCAGACTGAAAGCGCCTGCCCCTCTGATATGTGTAGCTCTTTTTGATCTTCTCTCTGAGACACTGACAATGGTCCCTCCTCCCCTTAGGAATAAAAATCCTTTTATCTCCTTTTCTCCCTCTGGGTGTTTGGCTCTGTTCTCTGGTTTCAGAGGGGCGAAGGGGAATAAAGCTAAAAGATCCCTCCAAAACTAGTTTCGATGATTATGACTCTTCCTGCCCTTGGAGAGCCTGGATGTATTACCTTCTGCTTAGCTCTGGCTTCACTCCTGTTTCATGAAAGGATGGGCAGAGCTCAGGGAGGCTGGCGCTGAGGTCCAGCTTAGCCAGAGCAAAAGAACCCTGTGCCAAAGATGGAAGCTGCTGCAAAGTCAATGGGAAATTGTGCCAGTGGCAAGGAAAGAGCCACATTCAAAGGTCCCTCTGACACAGGCAGTGTCCAAATGTGGCCCGTTCCCTGTCTTTGCTGCCAGATGAAGAGCGGTGGGGGGTGCCTGGGATGGAATAGCAGTCTTTGCCCTCCATTAAGACCTCCTCTTGCTCTCCTCCAGCATTGCTCTTGTCACAGCGAGCAGAGACATGAGCAGTGCTTACCTGTCTCCTTTTGTAAGTAAGGGAGTGGGGGTGGATGCAAGACGCCCTGTCTTTGGGGTGGTGTCTGGATCTCACCTGCTGGAGCTGACCTCCTTGCTTGAGTTTTACCTCCTAAAGGCAGTTTCCCAAAGTGTGCCAAAGGAGAGTGGTTCTCAGAACAGCTTCAGCATGACAGAGACACGAGGACAAGCCATGTCCTGCCACTGAGCTCCCCTGCGAAGCCACAGGCAGGGTGAGGACAGCCCCCGTGCCTTTGGAGTCCTCCAAAGGTTTTATGTTGTGTGAAGCTGCAAGGTCAATGAGCACAGCAGGTTGCTCAGCAGGACCATTGGGGTTGGGAGGCAAACCCCCAAAAGAGAAACCTGATATGTTTGTGGCCATTACACAGAGCTGAATTATTCATTGGATATGTGTAAGCAAAACTTCAGTGGTTTTTTTTTCATAGATGAAGCTTGGTAGCTGGGAGGTCCAGGGAAAAGTGCTTTCTACTGTGCAAGCACTTTCGAGCAAGTCTGCAGTGACGTTGGTGTAGAAGCTGAGAGCTGCCACGGTGCTTCAGGACCTGGGTCTGCAGGCAAAGAAATGAGCACTTGGGTACATTTTTTTTTTTTTTTAGTTTCAGCTTCCAGTTCTGAAGCGCGGGGAGCAGAGTTCACATTTGTGAGCATCATAGGAAAAAAGCTCCTTGCTGTGTAAGCGGTGTGCTAGCTGGAGCAAAAAAAAGCAGTGTGCTGAAACTTTGGTGTGATTGAATGAAAATATATCATTGTGCCACTCCGACTGTGAATTAAGTAAAATAATTAAAAGTTTGAACAAAGCGCTTTCCAACTCCCTTCTGCTCTTTTCCCGTAGGCATTTGATACATTGCTTCATCTCAACAAGGGAAACCATACTTAATTTGAGCTTGGATTCAAATCACCTGAGCCCCGATAGAAAAGTAAATGCAAAGTCAAATCAATTTCATGTAAAGCTGAGTACCAGACAGCTACTGGGAATTACAGCCACTGCCAGCAATTATCATAGCTGTGATGGTTTTTTCCAGAGACACTTTATATTTTGTTTTTGCAGGCTTCACTTCATAACAGGCAAACTCACAAATTACCTGTTATGCTTCACCACTGAAGTGTTTTTAATTCACTCAAAAAAACCAATCAAGAATCAATCAATATCTCAGAAGCCTAGACCTTGCCAAATATCCTTCATTTACATCAAAAATATTTCTGTGTGAAAGGTGCCTCCAATTTAATTGAATTTTCATAAGTGTCTTAGAGTCTTCCTCTCATTGTCTCCGGATAACAGAACTCACTAGTTCTCTCTTTCACTTCTGTAGCCCTTGCCTCCCTTTTCAGGGACAAGCTCTGGGGCAGAAACTCTTCCTGCAGTGATGACGTGACTTTGCTGACTCGCTTGTGACTCACTGGGAAGGTTTTGCATAAACCACCTGCGAAATCCATCCCAGCTCACCCAGCCTCCGCTTTAACTTTCCAAGGCCCCATCCAGAAAACATCCGCCCTTCAGAGAAGTATTTACAGCCAAAGAGGCTCATCAAAGAGTCCATAGCCTGGTGCTGGTGGAGAAAAGGCAAATTTTGGTTTTAGCGTGCTCACAGCCTGCGGAAGGGATGTCCAGTCCAGCCCCAATGGCATCTCTTCAGCTGGAGCTGCCTCTCCATCCATGTTAGAGGGCTGGTTCCTCCTCTGCGGGCTTATCCTGTGCCAAGGGTGAGAGGCTGTGAGAGGGGTTTGGGTTTGATCCCTCCAGAGCAGAGCAGGCAGGTAACACTCACTTCACCCATTCCTGGTCCGCAGAACCACAGGGACCACAGATGCCAGGTGAGGGAAGAATTGGGGACCAGCAGCTTTGGAAGGCTCTGAGCAGCTCCAAGGAGAAGCCAACTACCTGCCCTGCATTGAATGTCTGTTTGAATATTAATGAAGATACTTTGCACAGAAACCAGAATATTTAATATAACATTTCAGACTTATGAAACTTATGAGGCTGAGAATTAGGGAAGAGAAGCAACAACTTGTGGGCTGGGTGGCCTGTCATATTCCAGGAAAAGCAAACAGCTGAGCCGAAGAGCCTGCAAACAACCTTGGGGCTCAGTCTGTTCGTGCACAGTTCAGCNAAAAAAAAAAAAAAAAAAAAAAAAAAAAAAAAAAAAGAATATCCAAAGCTAAATATGAGCCTTTTGTAATAATCAAGATCAGGTTAAAGAATCTGTGGTCCAAGAATTGATGTACCAGATCACGTATTCATGCTGAATATTTGAAACAGCTCTAACTGCACTTACACATTTGCCATTCTAAATATACTTCTTCTAGTGAGTGGCAATGAAGAAATGCTAACAGCTTGCTTGGAAGGGGGCAGTGCTTTGGTTTACAGTGGAGTTGTAGCTACAGACATTTGTTTACATCAAGCTACATTATTCAGGTACATTTCTGAAAGGCATCTTTGTAAGAAATGGCACCCTGAGTTTTGTTAGCTGGGGATACTGTCTAGAAAATAACAGCTTGTGATTTTATTCAAATTACTTAATCCAGCAGCACAAAATTTGGCCCAAGCTGTTTATGGATTGGGGCGGATCCAGGACTTCAGAGGTCAGGAAGAGTTCAAGTTCATACATAATGTATGGTGTGTTTTAATAAGGCTCCTTTCATACTTTGGTTTGTCTGCCTGGCTTTACATGAAGCTGTAAAGCCACAGGCAGCACTGTTTAAAATTAAAAAGGCACAACTAAAACCCTCACCTTCTGCACTTTTAAAGTTAGGTCTATTTTCCAGGTCAGTCCACGGAGCCCCATCGCAGCTGCGCGAGGTGGTTACCCTGCACGGTGCGGGAACGCCTCCCCTCCGAGCTAATTATCCAGCACTTTGCTTCAGCTCCTCTGTTTGCTCAGGGCATGTCAACCGTGGGAAATTCCTGCCTTTGCTGAGAAGTTGCTGATGGCGGAGAGAAAACATTTTTACATAGATTAGGCCCTTAAAAGTGGTTACTAATACCCACTAATATGGATGGACACTTTCTGCTATACGTTGCTTTGCTCTCTTTCCCAGCTATTGAGGAATGCAGCATCATGAGAGCCAGTTCTGCTAGATGTCGAGCCTTTGGCTGTCATCCAGCAAAAACTTAAATATAGGGATAGTCCCATTGACTTCAGCTGGTTGGAATGAGCCCTTAGGCCCAGATCCTCAAAGGCATCTGGGCAACTGGCTCCTGAGGTCTGGGCTTAGGGTCTGCTTGCACCTGTGATCTATTTGGTGCTTGCAACAGGGGCTGTTTAATCAAACAGCTCTTCCCTTTGGCTGTACTCTTTTTGCAAGATATGGATTCATGGTGTTCATGATCAGGACTGGGGACTAGAGAATTGGAAGCGCTGATTTGAGTTTCTCGCTCATAGAATTGTGTCCTAAAATCCTGTCTGTGAATGTATCAAGCAATATACTTCTGTGTTCCAGCAGAAGCTCCATCCTTACCGCCCTCTCCCCATGTGCAAGGTAGCTATTGACATCCTATTTTGTGAAGTGAGAGTGAGTGTTGGAACTCCTGTATAAGCTCACTTTGGTCACACAGTGGGTCAGGAGTTATGCCAGAAAGGGAACAGTCAGATTTCCCAAGCCATTAGACAGCACAGCTCCTCCTGTGGGTGAGCAGAGGGGGATGAGTACTGGCCCGTTTTGCAGCCAGGTGATGCTCATAACTGGTGGATGGCAATACGCTTGGTCCCATGGGTGCAGGCATGGTGCAGGCACAGTGCAGGCATTAGTCTCAAAAAGTTTGTGCAGGTGCACTTTTCTGTGGTAATTGAAAATAAATTTCAAGATGGGACTGCTTTTAAACTCCTGGATTCAGGTCCCTGCCCATTTTTTTTTTTTTTCTGAAATCATCTTAAGGTGAGAACCCCTCTTCTCTCCCCACTTATTTTCACCAAAGGAAACCCGAGTTTTCAGGCTACAATAGAGAAACGTGCCGTGGCCAGGCTCGGAGCCTGCAGACCAGGACTCCAGCACGTGTCACAGCTCATGCCACACAGCAGCTTAAACACGGCCTTCCTCTGCCATCCGCTCAGAAGGGAAATATTGAGGAAGAGTGAGTGGCTGTCTGGCTGCACTGTCGGATTCAGTGCTGGGTAAGCACAGAGGCTGCAGTAGATGTGCACGTATTTGTTTCACTTCCTTAAGATGCAATTGCATGCCAAATATATGTAATTACATCAATATACCAGAAGTATGCCACATTCAAACACTTTGAATTTCTTTTGCCCCAATTACACAATTTCTTTTACACCAGAGAAGATTCCAGTCTTGCCTGGCAGAAGGAGCTTCCAGCATGCAGCAGTGGGTGCCTGCATGAATATCAGAGGCAGGTTACGGATAAGGTCCTAAACATGTTAATGACATTTAGAGTGGGATTCAGCTTTACCTTCAGGCACCTCAAGCCTCCTCTGTAAGGCTGCTTATTTGCAGTCTGAATATTAAGGCTCCCATTCCTGTTGCTGGGGTTCTGGAACTCCTTTGCCTAAATGCAAGCTTCTAAACCCATTTGAGATGCCCCAGGGTGTCCCCACCTCACCTCTTGCTGCTGCTCCAAAATGGCACGGGTGTTCTTTAGCTCCAGTGCTACACCTGCCTTTTGGGGGTGTCCCAGACAGCTCTGCTTGCCCATGTGGGTGATCTTGTAACTTCATTCAGGTTCATTTTGTGTTTGCCCTCCTTACAGATCCTCTGGACATCCCTAATGAACCTGCTGTATTCACACCGCACAGCTTCTTCTATGCCTGCTCAGCCAGCAAATGGACCTTGCAGACAGATTCAGCATAACTGGGCATTATACACAAAGATGCAAGGCGGATAAAAAAATGGAAACAATACTCCATCTCTGAAGTTTTTACAGCAGAGCCAGGAAACAAAAATGTTAAGTCTTTTCAAGGGAGATCTGCAGGAAATTCACCAAAAGCCTTCCTGAAACACTTTTCCATCTGGAGGGTCTTACTGATGCTGGACTGCTGGCTCCTTAGGAGGTCACAGATGAAGAGCACAAAGCCAAAGATAAACCACTAGCCCAGGCAAGTGACCACAGGGATGCTCAGGGCACACTGCAGCCAGGAGGAGCAGGGATATGGTCCCACCATCACCACCCTTGCTGGAGCATCTCTCTGCCCACCTGCCCTCAGCAGGCAGCTGCCAGGTGCCAGTGAAGCCCAGGGGACCAGAGGCCTGGCCACCGACTGCTCAGAGGGGAGCAAAGGGGGTGCCAGGCTGCACTTCCCGCCATGTGCATGCAGGAGGGAACTGTGCTGACAGGTCGCCTGTGCAAGCCCACAAGTGATATTTTCAGCCTGATCCCAGGAAAATGCAACTTAGACCTTGCCATGTGTTGCTTGTGCCAAGGTACTCCTCAGGTGTGAAAAGAGCTGGAGATGTTTGACCTGGTAAATGAAGCCTGATGGGTAGGATTGCTGTCTACAAGGTCATCAGGACAAAAACCTGGGAGGGAGAAAAACAGTTTCACCTTGAGATAATATTAGCCAAACAACAAGTGGATACAAACCAGCAGTGAGTTTAGTCTGCTCACCAATATAGGGGAATCTTTCAGCAGGAGCAGGACAATGTAGCTGCCCAAAACCTGGTGCTCATCAGAGTAGGGTAGGCAGCATTTGACATTTTGGCTGCAGAAAGGATCCAGGCTCACTGAACCAGCACATCCCTCGCAGCCTTCACATCTGGAGCTTTAACATCAGGGAGACAGCTCGAGACACACAACATGCATCTTTAAAGTAAACTCCTCAGATTGCATTAGATAGTGGCTCCCCGCACGGCGTGACCAGAGCGAGACCTCGCACTGCCAGTCCTTGTAGCCAGAGACATTGAATGCTAAACTTCCCAGAGCCCAAAGCTCAGTCAACTCTCCTCCAAATCGTATGATTTAATGACACTATTCCATTTCTGTTTTCTAATGTCAAAAGATCAGTATAGCACACACCCATTGGCTTGCTTAATGTATTGCAAAGATGTCTTTAGTCCCTAGTGATGATTCAACAAATACCAACACCAAATCTTCCTCGCTTAGAAGAGCTGAGCCCTTCCAGCTGAACATAATTTTGTTAAAAGTTATGGATGTATGAACTACTTCCCTAAGCAAAAATCAGCTTCATTAGGCTTCAAATTAAAGAGAAAAGAAAAATAATTAAATGCTACACTAAAATGCTTTCATACTTTTATTTAGTTACTGCTTTGCCACCACTCATCCCATGTTGGCTTGTTGCTGACAGCCTGGTGGAGAAGGTGTAGGACCAGGAAAGGGAGAGGCCAGAGGCAGGTTAATGGTGATTTTCTGAATCTCTGTTGATTTGAGGGAGGTGAGACTACAACCTGAGATGGTTGTTTAGTGGCAGTGTGACCAGGAGTTGCAGACACCTCAGGCAACACTGGACTGATGCTTTGTGGCTTTCACTTACTGAACCAGCCCCAAAGGGACACGATCAACAGGCAGGGAGAAGCAGAACAGCATAAGGAAGATTTCCTCTTGCAGCTTCTGAGTGCCTGAAAGTGCTCAGCCTCTGAATCTTGTTTACTCACACTATAAGCTTTAATCCATCCCCTTTAACTTCTTTGCATTTCTGCAAAATCTCTTCTGCAGGATGCTGGATGCATGGCAAGTTGTGCTAATTGCAAATCTAAAATTTGAAGCAGGCACTTGATTTTGGCTCTAGGCTTCCCCTTTACATAGTCCTGAAGTGAAAACCTGACTGTGCCCTTTGTGTAGCCCTCCCTGGAGAAATGAGGCACCAGCACAGATGAAGGAAGTACTGTAATTTTGAGGAAAGGATGTTATGAGATTCCCCCTGTGCCGATGCCTGAATAGCTGGGCACCCTCTGAAATCCTCGCTCACAAACTCATCCTTCTTTGAAGGGGTCAGTGCTCTGTGCTGAAAACCAGCCTGTCTGTTCCTGCCACTCTGACTGAATTCTTCAAGAAAACTTGAGGACAGAGGGTTCATCTGTGTGAGGCTGCATTTCTTTTCAAACTGTAAGCATCAGCAAGTGGAAACAGTCACTTTTGGTTCTGGTTGTACACATTGCAGTTCATTGGGGGCCACTTCTGTGTTAAAGAATAAATTTCCCCTCTTGGTGGGGAAGGCTTGTCCCTGTGCAGAGCTGGTCCTGATTATCCCTATATGCAGATCTTATTCCAAGGGAAGAACTACCTTAACTGACTTACCAAGGAACAAGGCTCTCCTCTCTGGAGCCAGAGTGTATCCCTATATACTACTATATTCACCAAGCAGGCCAGGAGAGTGTCTGGACACTCAGGCCAGCTGGCAGGGGACAGCCTGTATCTGTAGTACTGGAGTGGGTTATTGGCCTCCAAAACAAGACAACTGCTTATTGGGAATGGTGAGAAGGAGCAGATGCTGAAATTTCCTGTGCATGGAGGGGCTGTGCATTAGCACAGGGCTTGGGAGGCATGCTGGGACAGCTCTGGAGGAACAGCCTCGTCCCTGGCTCTGCAGCCCTCAGTGCTGATGGAGGATGCAGGTTTGCCTTGGTGCTGATGGAAGATGCAGGTTTGCATCCCAGCTGCTTTCCTGGCTGTCTTTCCTGGCATATGACACCTTCCCACATGCCTGTCACCCAATCTAATGTTCTGCAAACCTCTACAGACTTTTTGGTGACCTTCAAGAAAGTTGTGACTGATGCTGTGTGGGCAAGACTTGTCTAGGCTATTATGGATAAGGCTCTGAATGGAAATGGGGAGAGCAGGGGAAGGCTAAACCCAACCCTTCTTGTAACTTATGCATCTCTCTGAAGAAATCCCTTAAGTCAGGATTCTCAAAAACCCTTGCGTGACCCAAGGACACACGTCCCCTGAAACAGGGGAAACTCTGCTGTTTCAGAGTTTTAAGTGCATTTGCAAACCCCACTCTTCATCTCCTTGTGTGTCCTTCCTGCCTTGGAGATTATGAACTTTGGGGTAGCTGTGTGCACTTCTGCTCAATGCCTAGATGAGGCCCCTAGAACCATTGGACATTGCTGTGTTATAAATAATGTTAAAAAAAATAATCCTAGCCTTGTCTCTGCTATGTTGTTTTGTTTTTAATTTTCCTCTGATTCATCTGAAAAGAGTGTGTTTCAGAGATGCTCCTGCCCACAGTATGTCATATTGATCAATTCCTGTAATTAGATAATTTGCCCAGTGGTCTTTCCCGTTCTCCCTTCCCACTACCCTCCACTCCCTCAGTGGGTGTCCTCGGTCAGGGTGGATGGGAGTCTCTCAAGATACACCTGGTTGCTCCTGAAAGCAGTGAAGTCATGCAGTAGGAGGTAATCTCCTTTCTGAGTCAGCTTTCATCTCATGTCCCAGCCTGGTGCCAGCGAGCATTACACATTCATTGAAGCTGCAGTCTAAAAGGGTTGTTTGTTTTTTTTCTCCACATATCAGATGAGATTTTTCAAGGTCAGTTTGTGACAGTTGAGCATCCATGTTACCTCAGTGCCTGGTGGGAACTGGCAACCAGACTGCCGTGGACGCCTTCAAATACCCAATTCACAACTGACATGTAGGATAGGTGTAAAGCATAAGGAAGATTTGACCCTGCTGTTACCTACTGAGTAAAGAAAAGGCAAGCAGTGCCTTCCCTCTCCAGACACCTCCTGACCCCCTTTCCCTCTGTTTTTCTAAAACCCTCATTCAGGTCTGAATGTTGACTTGATTGAGTCTTTCTTTTCCTGTGCTCCAGTCATGTCACATCCAGATCCTGTTTTTCTCCATAGCACATCCAAACTTCTGCATTGCCTTCGGCCAGCACAGCCAAAACCCGGCCAGGCTCTCACCAGCTCACGCTTTCATGACCACTGGCTCTTCCTTTCTGGCTTGCCTGATGATCCCTTTGCTCTTTCTCAGATGTCTTTCAAAATTCAACTGTTGGGACCATTCTCCAGCGCCCACTCGTTCTGAGCAAAATAACTCCCACACCCCATGTGTGAAAACATCTTTAAGGCAAACAGAGAAATATGTTCATTTGTTTATTTTTTTCCCCTCCCACATTGCTGAGGATTTGAGTGCTAAAACTTGAACAGCAGGATTGTAATATTATACCTGGAAATGTCACATTGGTGACTGAGGATTTTGAGTGATGATGCCCTAAGCAAAGCCAGTCTGGTTCTGCAGAGCCTTGAAAGGTGAGCTGCTGGCTATGGGAGCAGAGGGAGCAGCAGCAGGATAAAACCATCCTCTTCTGAAAGAGTCAAAGAAAAATATGGAAATGCTTGGGACATGGATAGAAATAATGTGAACGTCCATCCTTCAGCCATCTGGTACTGTCTGAGGCTGTTTCTTGTTTTTCTCTTCTTTGCTAAGGGACTCAGAGAAAACATTGCACAGACTGCTCACAGAAGAGGGTGCCACTTCTGATTTGAGAAATAGCTTCACAACAGGCAAAGCTTGGGATGCAGGGAGGAATGGCCTGACAGAGGACTATGTCAGGCAGTGCACGTGATTCCTGCCCTGCTGCTGCCAACATTTAAAGCCAGACTGGATGAATGCAGAAAAATCTCCAGGAGGCAGGTGGAGGCCTGGTGCTGGGACCCAGCACTGCCTCATGCCCCAGGGGAGCCCCAGTTCCCCAAGCACCATCACTGGAGTCCCCTCTCCCATTTGGTTGGTCCCAAAACCTCCCAGGGCACAGCTTCCCGCGGAGACTGGAGCATACCCTGGCTTCCCCTCAGCTGTCAGTGGGCAGCCTGGGCATACTGGGGTGTGGGTGGAAATCTGCAGCCTCCAACCAGTGCTTTCCACCTCCAGGGTCAATGTCCTGATCCTCAGTTCAACAGCAGAGAGATGGGGTCCAACCCCAGGCCAACAAAAGAGATCAGGTCCAGCCTCTCCACCCTGACCCTTCTGGAAGGAATGGCCCAGGAGCGGAGCTGCAGGAACCAACGAGGAAGAGTGTGTGTGCCTGGAGCACATCTAGAGGTTCAGATTTTGCTGAAGAGTCAGGCAAAAGAATGTCTGATTTGATGGTCTTAATGAGGTGACAAATTCCTTGATATCCAACTGAGGTGTATCCTGCATTGAACAAAAGCCCTATGCAGGTGCATGCATTAATTTATATTTTCTCTTTAGAGTTGGCCCTTAATCCTAGAACATTTAAAGATACAGACTACACATCAGGTTGGACATTATCTTCTATAGAAGGATTAGAAATCCAAACCAGGACTCAGACTCCATCTAGCCCCTATTTTTCCAAACACAAAGGTTAGCTGTGAGCTTTGGGTAAGATCTGAAGTTGCTATCAGTTGGCACAATTACATTTACTTCATTTTATATCATCAGAGGATGACAGTCCTCACCTCAAGGGGACATGAATGCTGTGCATAAGAGTATGGGGTGATACCCCTGTCCTGGAAGGACCCAGCCAAACTCTCTAAAAAGTGGTGACTCTCTCCAGCACACTTGTAGAAATATAAGGACCAGGAAAACCAAAATATACCAGGCAAAGGCACTGCACTATCATCCCTAAGACACAGTCTAGGTACCATTTTTCTGCACCTCTGAGGTTTTCAGCACTTAGTTCCCAAACACTTGCACTTACGTGGGGGTGGGAGCTTAACCAGCTTCTCCTTCCCCTTCCTGATGCTGAGGTCACCCTCCTTTAGTAAATCTGCCTCCCTGATGAGAAGGGGATCACCATAATGGGGGTATGGTGAGGCAATAGACAGACACATCTTCACAGCCTGATCAGAGCACTCTGAAGTACAAGAAAAACTTTTAAGTGTTTCGCTTTGCATTCTGCTTTTGGCTCAGCTATTATGTTGGTAAAGTAATAACTGTGTTACCTCACTCTTGGCTCCCAGCCTTGTGTTATCATGCTGAGCAAGTTGTTGGGAACATCTTTAGTAGCTTAACTGCTTATAGCTCTGCTAGAGTCACCAGCCAGAGCAGTCTATGGAAACTCATTTCTCCACTCTGAGACCATCTCTTACTTCTACACTTGTTGCTGTAGAGCCAGAAAGGTCTTATGGAGACTTCTTTGGAGGGAGAGGGAAGAAGCTGCACACTGTCTAGAAATTAAAGAGGAAAAGGTATGAGAAGGATGTATGCAAAGTAATGCCCAGCTGCACGTAGGAATATGGGAGCCATGCAGTTACAGTCTGGCCAGAAGGAAGGTGGCCTGTACATATACAAAAATCATTAAATCACTTTAATGATGTTTACTGCTTTTTAGGACACACTGTACTGGTTTGCAAAACTTGGCTTTCCTGTTTGAGATCTCTCACTATCTCTTTGTTCAAAAACAACTCTCCAGCCTGCCTCCTTGCACTCATTCAAGGAACGCTGCCAGGCTGCCTGTTAGCTCTGCCCAGTGCCGCCCATAGGGACCACAGTGCTGGCTCCCTGCTCAGTACAGGGTTGGAAGTGCACATCCGGTACACAGTAGCATCGCACAAGCCTGCCAGAGAGGATTTTGCAATGGACGATAACTCCTGGCTCTTGAGAGCTTCATATTTTACCATCGTTTTCCTGCTTAGCAGCAGTATAACATAACAGTCATCTTTCACTTAAACAGCAAATAGATCACGCTGTCAAAAACAGACAGGCTTCTGCAATCAGTACAAAAGGCAGCACTCGCTCGTAAATCAGAGTTGCATACTGACCACACATGAAAGCATACTCCAGGCTCTTGACTGGCTGCCCGGCTCACCAGAGGAAGGTATTTCGAGGTGGGGTTGTTAATCTATACATCTTGAAATGGCTGGAGAGATGGCATCTCCCCATGCTGTCCTGCACTAACTTTGACAAACTAGAGTAAGTGAGCAAGTGCTACCTTACTACAAACACGCGTGAGTCCCAGGCAGATGTTTCCCTGGGAGGAGCTGGGGCAAGTTAAATTTTGGTGCTGAATCTATTCCTTCTTTCAAACAACCCACTTCTGAGATGTGTAGGGCACTTTGTAAAACATGTCTCTTTTTCAAGTTTTTGAGTGTGCCACAGATTCCCTAACAGCTGTGACAGCTATTTCTTTTTCTGTGGGTTTTGGTTACAAATAGCTAAAAAATAAACAAAAGAAAATGGTGGGGTGTTATTGTAGGTCAGATAGCCAGAAACCCCAGTCAAGTCATTCCAAATATGCTGGCATATATAGGATAAAAATCCATGGCAATCAGTACTTGATTTGAAGTTGGGCATTTCCTCATCAGTCGTGCCTTTTTATTATCAGTGATAATACAGATATCATAGCAGGATTTGTCTGATGGTGCTCTCATGTGTTTTGTAACAATAAGATATTTCATGGGACTTACTTAAAAAAGAATTTGGATCCTAATCTCAGAAGCACAGATGAACCTTTCCCTGGGGTTTGCTTTGACATTACAGTGCAGGCCACAGTCTGGCCCAGCATCACTTCTGCAAATAAATGAGCCCATAGGAATTTCTTCATTGAGCAGAAGAAAAAATGGAGGCTGGTAGGGACCC
This sequence comes from Syrrhaptes paradoxus, assembly GCA_013400615.1. Taxonomy (NCBI): domain Eukaryota; kingdom Metazoa; phylum Chordata; class Aves; order Pterocliformes; family Pteroclidae; genus Syrrhaptes; species Syrrhaptes paradoxus. Next base: position 33,343 of record VZTO01018433.1, on the reverse strand, counting down.
CTGGAGATTTTCTGGCATCACCTTCTGGTGGAAACAGGGCTAACTTCAGAGTCTGAACTGTACTGTGCTCACATGGCAACCACTGAGATGCTTTAGGTGGACTTCAAGTATGAGACCACCAGTGTTTAAGAGGAATCAAGGGGCAGACAAAATACTGTACTGAGTTCCCTGGCCAGTGAGTAGGTGGGCTGACAGGGAGAGAGCTGGGGACAGGTCTCTGTTTGTACTTCATGCATAAGTCATTCAAGTTAAATGCTGGTGGCAGCACAAAAGCTTTATGCATCCAGGTGGTGTCCAGAGCTGACATAGGCACCCCACTGTATGGATGTGTATTCGTGTGTCTTCCCTATACATGAGAGGGACATGTTAAAGCTGACCATATCCAAATGAGAGCTGACACGCTGAGCAGGGAGTCAGGCAAGCCGCACTGCTGAGGAGTGGGGTGTCTCTGACAGCTCCTCTTCATCTTGGGTTCAGGTGTGCTGCTGAGGCTCAGCCTCTTTGTTTCCTGCAGCCCCTGTGAGGCCATGGAGACAGGCACCTTCCACAGCATGGGTTAGGAAACAAGCCCAGAAAGCAGGAGACGTGAAATCTTGGCTTCCTGGAGGCTTTGAACCCACAGCTTCCACATCATATGACATGCTCTGACTGCTGGGGAGAGGCAACCCAGGGTGCTGGGGCCAGCCTGGGATTAAATAAAAGGGAAGCCAAGACTGCAGACCAAGCATGGACTGGAGAGAAGTGGGATTTCTCAGGAGAGGAGACTTCTTCTTTGTCAGTATTAAAGAGCCTGTGCATAAGCAGTGCCTGGGGGCTGGATGGCAGAGGGGACAGCTCTGGCTGTGCGGGTGCTGCTGTGCCTGTCCCGAGCTGCCAGCCCAGAGCTCTGCTGCTGGGGACGGGTGAGCGGCTCCTCCAGCTGCGCTGCCCTCCTGGCACCCCCTTCACCTTGCCCAGAAATGGTGAGGCTTCTGCCCCATGTTGCCTTCTGCTACATACACACAGCCCTGCAGAGTAGCTCTGCACGGTGTCTATGGAACATGGCAGACCATAGGCAGATAGTGGGGGTATTTTCAGGACATTACAGTAAATAAAGTCAAGAAAAACTTCTCCTACCCATCAAAACCAAGCAGATAAGCAGAAAAGGTTTATGTGAGAGCTAATAGGACAACTGTGATGAAAGATGCTGACAGATATAGAAAATTTATTTGAAACACCTGTGATGAGAGCACCTCCATCCTAGGGCAAGCTGGGTCACCCTTCACGTTATTTTCACTTTTAATGAGCTGTTACAGCTTTTTTTTTTTACAAAGACTAACAGATCACTAGGTTACGTACAGTAATGGCTTGCATCTATGTATAATACTATCTCTAATATGTATAACACATTTAACATAGCTATACATGTTTATAACAGACATTAATCATCAGATAAGGCTCTATAAACTATGTGTGCACAGAGTCTTAATATAAAGCATGACAGAAAACTGTTCAAGCACAGCCTAACTTGGAGTGCCACGATTGATTTAAGTCATGTTCACACTTCTCACGTATTAGGGATCAGGTCTTCAGGGCTTCAGTCCTCATGAGACAAAAGAAGTGTCTAATTTTTTTGAGGTTTTAAGGTTTATATAAAAAGTCACCCTGGCTTCTCTGCAGAGACTGTATCCCATTATTCCTGAGTCTGTTTTGAGTTACCTTTCTCATGCTGCAGGGAGGATCTCACACAAAGAAAAACAGACTTTTATAAAATGGCCATGCAGTGAAATACAGGTGTATTTCTTGATAATGTTGTTGTAGCTTTGACAGTTTAAGGACCCAGACAAGACACGTTTTACAGGTAGAAGCAATGTTTTTTACTGGATCAGCTTCCTGGTCTTTACAACTTTTTCTGCAGTTGGAGAAGTGAGTAAGTTCACAAACACGAGCCTTTCTCCAGGTCCTTGTTTGCACTGCTTCTCTGGGGCAGGGCATGTGCCAGGATGTGCTGCCAGGTGCCTGGGCACACGCTGCAGTCATGTCTGAGTGTGATGTGGCACAGCATTGCTTTCACCCACACCTGCTCAGCTGTCTCTCAAGGAACTGTCCCTGCATTTCAAAAAAAGGATGTGCCCACAGGTGAGGGCAGGCAAGCTGGAGCCTGAGGGTGATGGCGAGGGACAGGGCAGTGCTCTCCCCGACACAGTGCCACCCCACAGTGCCCAGACAGAACAGAGCAGGGATGGGGATGGTGATTGGAGTCCACCACAGCGCAGCAACGTGTGTCCCCAGCTGCATGCTGCTGGTGGAAACATGACCAGGACTTAAAGGTGGCTACAGGAGAGCTGGGGAGGCACTCTTTATCAGGGAGTATAGTGATAGGATGAGGGGTAACGGCTTTGAGCTGAAAGAGGGTAGATTTAGATTAGATGTAAGGAAGAAATTTTTTCCTATGAGGGTGGTGAAACACTGGAACAAGTTGCCCAGAGAAGCTGTGGATGCCCCATCCCTGGAGGTGTTCAAGGTCAGGTTGGATGAGGCTTTGAGCAACCTGGTCTAGTGGAACCATGGCAGGGGCTTTGGAACTCGATGAACTTTAAAGTCCCAAACCATTCTGTGATTCTGTGATTCCTGTTCCTGGTTCCCCAGCAGCCCTGAAATAATTGGCCCCTCCTGGGTTGGACCTGCACTACATCGGTGGACTTAGCACCCACCAGCAGGATCCCGCATGGCCCAGAGCCCAAGAGAGAGGCCTTGTGTTAACATTATTCTGCAGCATGGCAATAAGTGCCTATAATGTGCACTCCATAAATGTGAGTTACAAACAACAGTGTGCCATTTAGCCGTATGAAAAGATGTGGTCTGCAATGGACCTTGCAAATGCTCTTCTGCTTCTGGGCTTGCTGGTTTTGGCAGCAGAGAGAGGCAGCTATTTGCCACCACAGAGAGGATGGGTAAGTCAAAAATAAGTGTCAAGTGTTGCTTGCAGCACCACTACTGTGCATGTGGTGTGGGTAGAGTGGCCTCAGCCCAGACTGGGTGTTATTGCAGTGGGGAGCAAAGCACCCCCCCCATCAGCCCACCCAGCAGCCTCAAGCCAGCATCTCCCAGTGTGGCTGTTCTGGGCACATCTTGTTCCCTGTAGGCCACAGCTTCCACATAGGCCAGGTCATGGTTGTCATCGTCTGTGGTGATCAAAGCTGAAAACGCTCCAGAAGCACTTCTGATGGTTTACAGATAAGCCGTTCTCAGAGAGGACCCAGGGAGACAACTGTGACTTGTATTATACAAGCCAGGAGCTGACTTGGTTTGAAAAAGTTTGTCAAAGGATAACTTCCCACCATAGGCTGCTGTCAGCTCATGTAATGCTGAGTCTGATCATGCAGAGGTGCCTTGACAGGTCTGTGCAATGTTATTTTTCAACTCATTACTCAACGCTGCAGCTGAACCCATCAAACCAAAGGTGATTTTACTGCCTTTTGGATAAGCGAGTCAGTGTTTATTCAAAAGGCAGGCTTTTCAGTGAGGCTGCTATCAGCCTTTTCACTGAGTCAGACTCAAAAATGAAATGTTTCTTCTCAGCAAATTGAAAAGAGCAGAGTCAGTATTTCCCCTGAGGACCTCAAGCTCAGCTCCAGGAGGTTGCTTCATTATGGTATTGCAAGCAACTTCCAAGGCACATGTGTCCGTGTGTGTGTGTGCACGCACGCCTCTGTGCCCACACACACAGAGCAAATTTTGCTTTTATCCTTGCAATACTCTTGATAAACAAAATGAGTATTTAAAGAACAATTTAGCCTGGATATGCAAAGCAACCAGCAAGTCAAAATACCTACCTGTTCTCACTTCTTCATTATATTAAGTGTTAGGGGTTCTCTTTGCCAGGCTGTCAGAAGCAGCACTAGTAATATTTTGCTGTCTTGTGGTCTGAGCTGAGCGCATGCTTTTGTTATACTAGTTTGTAAGAAAATGACTTGAACAGTTGATCATCTGAAGAGACAAAACAGGAATGAAAAGTCTCTTATTTTCCAGATGATCAGCTGTGGTTTAGATATATAGAACATAAAATCCTATCTGTGCTGAAGTCAATAACAAAGCCTCAGTAGGACTGCAGGTTTTATCCCAGTTGCTTAAACAAAAAATCGTAAGGACCTTTAAACTCACCTCCTGCAAAAAGCTTGAAAGAAATCTGCACAGAGGCAGACACTGAACATGCTTCTCAGGTCCCACATTTGTATCTTAAACCCTTTAGTATCTTAAACCTTTAGTTGTTAACTCCCAATGCTAAAAAATATAAGGGACAAAAATGACTGACTGTGATACTGGGCTGAGCAGTGAAATGAAAAAAGCTCAGTTGCTGGTTCTTTGATAAACTGCTCTAAGCAAGGGACAAATGCCTGGGCTTTATGAAGGAGAGTAGTACCTTGTGCTGTACTGTGATGAGATGTTTGCAAGCCCTATGCTGTTCCCTTGCTTTCAATATGTTTTTCTATGAATCTATTGCTTTCAGAGTGCTGAGGCTGGTGCCATGTCTCTTCAGTCTCCAGATGGCTGCAGGATAGATGGTTGCATATGAGTCAGTCGTCTTAGCTTCCTTGAGAGGTGATGCAGAATGATAGGCACTTCTGAGGCACAGTACATCTCATCCTAAGGTTGAGAGATAAAGTGAAGTGATTGCATGACAGCAAGCAAGAAGAAGAACATAGGGCTGACATTTCTAGATTAAATTACCTGGTCTAGTGGGAGGTGTCCCTGCCCATGGCAGGGGCATTGGAACTCAATGATCTTTAAGGTCCCTTCCAACCCAAACCATTCTGTGATTCTATGATTCTATAAGTAGAAGTAAAGGAGGGACAGGATGAGGATGAAGGGGAAGAAGTGACTAAGCCATGACAAGATGCACAAGGCACCAACTGGACCCTTTCCAGCTCCTGTTCACTACTCATGAAGAGAGCTATATAAACTATCTCACACACACTTAATGAATGCTCCTTCATATAAGCCAGCTGCAAATTTCTTGTCTGCATTTGGATTATTTTTTGAGGGCTAGTTTAAAGCAAGGCTGTATGTGAAAGAGGATGACTGGAAATGGTTTGACCTTTCACCAAAGTTCAGCCCCAACACAGTATGAAAGAACTGCCATTTGATGGCTGTTTAATTGTTTTCAGGAGACGTAGTGAGAGAAAACATGAATGATAAAAAAACCCCAGAAAAATAGAGGTGAAGGTGCTTGCCAGCTGGACTCAGGAGAGGCAGCTGTTGGTTGCAAAATGGCTGCATTGGGTCTGGAAATACTTCACCTTGCCAAATTGTGAGAGAAATCGAAGGGTGCTCAAGGAAAATAGTCTCACACTTCAAATAATAAAGCAGAAATATTCTTAGGTTATGATCCTCTTTAAAGTGTGTTTTCTGAAACTTTACAACGCAGGTATGTTACTTACAAGTGGAAAGGTAATATTTAAGCTTTCTCCAAAATCATAGAATCACAGAATGGTTTGGGTTGGAAGGGACATTAAAGATCATCTCGTTCCAACCCCCCTGCCATGGGCAGGGACAGCCTCCACTAGCCCAGGCTGTTCAAAGCCTCATCCAGCCTGGCCTTGAACACCTCCAGGGATGGGGCATCCACAGCTTCTCTGGGCAACCTGTGCCAGTGCCTCACCACCCTCTCAGTAAAGAAATCTTTCCCTAATATCTAATCTAAATCTACCCTATTTCAGCTCAAAGTCATTACCCCTCATCCTATCCCTACACTCCCTTAAAGAGTGTCTCCCCATCTGTCTTGTAGACCCCTTTAAGTACTGGAAGGCTGCCATAAGGTCTCCCCGGAACTTTCTCTTCTCCAGGCTGAAGAACCCCAACTCTCTCAGCCTGTCCTTGTATGGGAGGTGCTCCAGCCCTCTGATCATCTTCATGGCCCTCCTCTGGACTCACCTCACCAGGTCCATGTTCTTCTTATGTTTGTGGCCCCAGAGCTGGATGCAGTACTCCAGGTGGGGTCTCATGAGAGTGGAGTAGAGGGGATGAGTCACCTCCCTCAACCCGCTGGATTCATGGTTGCTGATTTTTTGCTTGCATTAGCTTCAGCGCTGAAGCTAAGTGATGGGTTGATACAGATAAATCCATCACAATCCATCAAGAAGATTATTCTTTACCTCAGATAGGCCTATTCTCAATCAGTCTCTTCAGTTTCCCAGACATGAGACTGGACTCCCAGCATTAAGATCTGTTACAGACTGATACCCTACCTTCTGCAAGCTTCTATTTTAATAAAGCTCCAGATGACTCCAGTTACAGCAACATTCTCAATTCCAACTTCAAGATAAACCCAAAAGCCCCACTAAAAACCCAAACAGCAATTTAATCCCAAAAAATCTTAAAAATCCAGTTCAAGTCCTATTGTAGAATGCATCAAAGCCCCAAATAATATCCTGTTCACAAAATTAAAGCAACAAAAAAAGTGATCAAGCACAACTATTTCATTAGTTCATATCATGCTCACTGCTGGAGAAAATTTTTGTCAGCAAATCTGTAGTATCCTAAATTCATTTTCACCACTCAAGTTTATAGTTTTTTATTGCATATGACATGCTGACTCAACACATCTCACTGTTCAACATAAAGCTTGCTCTGTCTTACTAGCTACCCAGCCCACAGGGTAAGCATTCAGCATGATGGACACCATGTGGCACAGAAATGTCTCGAATGCGCAGAAACATCAGGAGGTGCATTCTTCTGCTCAGAATGAGTCTTAACAACAGCTGTTCACAGTTTCATGATAAACTTCTTCCAGTTTTGGGTGATTATAACACCCCTTCCCCCCACGCACACACACTGTTGTCATGTTGTTATCTGTTGCTGTCTACTCAGAAGCTGAGAGTAGTGATCACAACACAGCTTGTCTTTAAAATACATATTTGGTGGGAGCATGTATCAAATTAAAAACAATGTGACCTAGTTACTGATTTTTGGAGGGGGAAAAAAAGAAAAAAAGTACTTAGCTTAAATACGTCCTCTTATCAGCAGATGAATTGCAGTCAACCAAATCAAAATTTGACAAGTCAGAATGCCTTCACATCAGGGTTATGAAAAGAAAACAATACCAGAAATATGGATAATTAATTTTGATCTTGGACAGGAAAAAAGTTTAAAATTTCTGTGTTATGAAATTCTCTGCATTAGAGCTCATGGATGCTGTGTATTGCAGTAGGAAATAATTCTTTGCAATAAAGTCTTAGAGAAAGACAACTTAGCCTCCACCACCATCAGCTTCTGGTCTCTCTGTAACATGTGCAAATAAGGTCCCAGCAGTGAAGACATTTCTGCTCCGGGGCTGCTACCTGTTCCCTCATTATATAGAAACCAAAGTGCACTTGTTGACTCTGTCACTGTGGACCTCAGTGAGGGATGCACTGTTTGTTTTTGCGGTTCTCTGCAATGTTATTAATTCTTCTGTCCTGGCATCAGTAATACACATATGGATTTGAGATATGTGCACTGGATGTGAAAGCAGCATTATTTTCACATGAGGTACAGTAGTGGGGATATTTAAACAAGAACAGGCTGCTGCAATCACAAAACATACTGAAAGAATCAGCTCTAAAACCAATATGAGACAGTAAAGTATATCTTAATATAAAGAGACATTGTTTATAATTTGTATGGCTAAAAAGAGAATGCAGAGCAACATCTGTGTCCTTTTTGCTAATTTTGTTTTACAAATGCACTCCAGCAACACATGGAATAAGAACTGCTGCAGATTAAATAAAGAATAAACAAACACCCTTCTGTAATTGCAAGGTACAAGGCAGGTAAATGGGCAAGTTCTTCACTATAATTATCTCCAAAGCTTTGTGTCATTTCAACAATGCTATTTATCATTGAGGTACAATATTGTGTTATTTACACAGAGAAAAAATCACCTTATGACATCAGAGATATTTTACAAGGGAAAGTAAAGGACAACTTGCATCTTACTAACACTGCTTCAGCACAGCGGTACCTTCATTTAAGTGTGCGGACCTGCATGGCAGGGTTCAGGAGCTGGTCAAGGATCAGGATGCTGGCATGGGGCCACCATGTTTGGGAAGATCAGGTAGCCTAATGGTAGGGACCCAAGCTGCTCAGTGCTTGTTAGCACCAGACTGTGCTTAATATATTAATAAAGACATATTCCTGAAGAGGCCTCATGGAGAAGATGGAGAGGGTGTTATCCAGTCGAGCTTCCTGTCCTTTATTCCCATCCTGTCCTTCCTTCCCTTGCTCAGCAGCAAACAGCAAGGGATGAACATAAGACACTGAAGAAGAAAAGGTGACCACTGCCTCTGCCAGGAACTCCGCACTCCCAGCACTCAAACCAGGTGCAGCCATGGCAAGAAGGGCTCAGGATTATCCTGCTTTCTCAGATATGAGAGCATCACAAAACTGGTAAAGTGAAAGCTTCAGGTGAGGATGCACTGCTGTAAACTAGACAATCTCTCGTGGCCTGATTTTGGTGCTGAGAACCCCCGACAGAGCCATTCCCATGGGCAGCCAGTGGCAGAGGCAGTAGCATCCCGGGGGACTTCAGCTCCCTGCTGGGGTTGCTCTGGCTCATCCCACTCCTTCATGCTGATGGCTTGGCACACCAGAAGGGGAAAAATCAGAAGAAATGGGGTGATGGCACAGTCAAGCTGTGGTATCCAATCACCTAATCCTAATCAGGTCTATCTACACCACAGTTAATCAGAAGATGCTTTCCACGTCTCACACCAGCTTTCAACTCAGTGCTGAGGTGCTTCATGGTTCAACAATAAAGCTAAACATGGAGCCCCACACTGTCCCTGATCCTATCCTTTTCTCCCAGTGTTAACTCCAGTCTTCATTACAGTTGCTCTAATGATCTTCCAAAACTGGAACAATTACCTGTGGACCTCTATTTTTTCCTTGTGGATCTTGTAAGAGCAAGTAGCAAACATATTTTTTTTTGCCTCCTTGACCCAAACCTTCACCCTAACCCAGTCAGTGCAGAGGACCGGATCTCAACCACAACAGCCAGAAACAGTTTTTGTTTACCAGCCCAAGGTCCATCTTAGCCCTTTGAGCCTCAGGGAACACCTGTATAAAAGCACATCTCCACCCTTCCTCTCCAAAAGCCTAGTCCTTCTCCCCACCTCAGCCACAACACCACCGCACCTCATCAGGGCCCTGTAGCTATCAGGGACTCCAATAAACCCACCTCTTCGGCTCTGCTAGTGCCATGCTTTTACTCTCCCCTGCTGACATACTCCAGAAACAAATATCTCCAGGCACCCTAGTCCAGAAATTCATCTAACCTTCAGGCTGCAGCCACCAGCTGGAGACCCAGCCCAGCATGAAGCCTGAGACAGTGGCTCTGTCGCTGCCTCTGCTCAGTCACCTCAGCCGTGCCGCTCTTCTGAGCTGGGTGATGGACAGGTATTGCAGCCTGCACAGAGAAATCTCCTGTGCTCTGCATCGCAGGGAAGTTGAGTGCCATATCTGTGTGTATGCGCAAGATCCGTGAGCACAGAAGGGAGATTTGAACACCATGATCCCCTTTATTGATTTTGCTACCAAGATATGTTAGCAATGTGCTTAACTAGAAGCCAAAGAACTCCTCTCCTCCTCCTTCCCAATATCAACAAATAACTCATGGCATTGAAGTTAAATGAAAGCTTCACATTTGCTTTCTCTATTATTGCAGTAAATTGTGCTGTCACGTTGCCATAGAAATGGCAGCTATCACAAACATCACTGCATCATGGCATCGGACCAGCTCCAACAGAGAGGTCTTCTGTTTTCATTCTGGGGCCAGTCCTTCTTTCGCTAACCCAGTCCCATGTTTCCAACTCTTCTACATCATGCTGCAAGTTTTTGATGAAAAAATAAAAAATAAAGTTTTCTTCTTGTGAGTGGAAAGTTTTATCAACAGGATTAATTGTAAAAACAACACTTCTGTTAGCTCTGAATTACCCCAGCACAGTTGGACAACTTACTACAGAGAGACAAAACTTTGATGATATAATTTGTTAAGTTTAGTCACATGTGAAAAAGACAGCAAAGAGCAAACAAATTAATCACAGGTTGGTTTGAAATAATCTGTAAACAGATTTGTCAGAGAGAATAGTTTTTTATCTCTCAAATATTTAAGAACATAAAGATACAGATGGGTAGTGAGTGAGATTTTTAAGAGCCATGATATGCTAATTTATATTCACTAAGGATTTTGTTTGGAGTTTTCTATAGCAGACTTGGAAAAGCATTAGAACCTCCCCCTCCAATCCTCTAGCCCTCCCTTGGACAACTATTCCATTAATTTCATTGAAAGCCTGATATAACATCAGTAATGCCCAAATAAAGGGCATGGGAGCAGTGGTTTAACTAAAATGAGCAGACTGCTCTGCTCTAATGTAATGATGAATATCTGATGGGATGGGCTTGAAATCTTACCAGTTTTCACTTACAGGAAAGCTTTGTAGACACATCAGCACATGTTTCATGCAGTGAGGAGGAAAGATCATTTTAACTTTTTTCAGGGGCCAGTAACATGAGTTTTCAAAGGCACTGTTTTTTTAATTATTAAAATGCCTGTCTTTTCTTTCATTTATTCTGCTTTTGCTAGCCACATGGTTAAAGTTAGGAAAACAAACAGCAGATACTTTCCAGTGAGGAGTGTTTACTTTAGGTCTGGCTTATCTGTGCAAAGAATAATCTATGAACTCTCTCTGGCCTTTTGGATAAGCAAACATAAACCTCATTTCCCTTTATTGTCCACTCCATGTAATAACTAGCCTTTGCGAAGGTCTTCACAGAGGTTATCCAGTCCAGGATGGCTCCTGGGGATTTCCTTTAATGACTAAAAGGATCATTGTGTGCATTATTGAGTAGTAATACTGGAGCTGTGATGGTCTAAGGATAAAGCAGGCAAGTTTGTAGGGAGAGGTATCAGCTGGTATCAGACTGGTCAATATAGCTGGAAAAGAGAAGCTTCAAGCATGAGCCCCTTCTCCCATCTCTGGAGGTAAACTCAAATGCTCCCCAAGTTCATGCATGCAATTACACACTCCCATCTCTCCCCTATGAGCATTTGAACAAGCCTTCTGTGAGCTAATCCAGCTTGGTAAACTAGCAGAGGACTAATCAGGCAAAAACCAGTGGATTTTTTGGGGGTGAGTCAACAAGCTGAATTGGCCCCTTGCAGGGTCACACTCAGTGCCACAGATGCCAGGAGAACAGGAGAAGAAGAAAAGAGCTGGGTTGCCCTTTTTGGTGACTGTAAGATGAATTATTGGTGCAGTTGTCTCATCTTGTGGTGGTTAGGCTCTGGTTTGAAGATTTTGAAGGGATGGTTTAACTCTGCTCATATGAAATGTTCCAAAAAACAGCAACCCCTCTAACCGTCATAAGGGTGCACTTAAGCTTTCAATAGCAACTAAGAGACGGATGATGCTGTTAACAAGGGCTTTCATTAGAAGGCTTTGCTGCACTTCCTGGAGCCCTTGCTCTTTTTGACAGGCAGACACTGAGGCTTGGACTTTCTCAAGGCACTCATGTACCTGGTGCCACCACTATGTCCAGTAAGATTCCTTGTTACTTATCATGCCCTTATCTCTGTAAAGACACAGAAGATGAAATAGCCTGAGCAATGTATAAGGACTGAGCACACCGCAGCTATTGAAATTGCTCGTGCTGATTTCATTAAGATTTGGATCTAGTCTTAAACAGCTTGGCAATTCAAAGCATGCTGAGGAACCTTGTTCTGCTGTAGAGAATACAGGATTTAAAAGGCAAGGTAAAGCTACCAAGCCTGAGCTGCAGGCTAGCACATGGCAAAGGGCTTTATCTATATAGATTGTAGTATAAATCTTCGTTGGAGTAATTAGATATTTCTTTTAAGAAGATATCCAATTCTGATGCAAAAATACAGGGATGAAGAATCTCCCACACTTCTTCATATTCAGTTAGTGACCCAAACTACAAAAAAATACAATACATTTTTTGCTTAGATTTGTGCAGATTAGTAACATATGTTTTGACAAAGCCAGTCATGACAAAGCCAACTGTATGCTTTTAAGAAGAAATATATTTGAAGGAAAGATTAAATTATGAGCTGAAAGACTAAGAGTCCATGTGTAGTTCTAAAGGCTCTGTTTTTTTCATTCCGTAAAACCCAACCATATTTTATGGTCTGCCACATGAATGCAGTATGCGCATGAGCTGACTGTACTGAAGTTGCTGACTGGGTTATGAACACGAAATGCCTCATCCTTATCTCATTTTTTGGCTGCTTTCACCTGCTGCAAACTTCATGGTGGTTCCTTTTAAATCTAATGTTTTCTAGTGACTCACTTGGAAATTATGGGTTTTCATGCCTAAGTGTTCTGTTACGAAAGAGAGAAAAATAAAGATGCTTCCCTGTTCTCTCAGTCAAGTAGATTTACACAGTTGCTATCAGCAGTTGAGATTGTTTTTAAGTAAAAGCATGACTCCAGGGCTTTACCTTCACCTTTCTCCTTCAGAAATCTTCCAGAGAAATCTCTTCCCTAGGAAATCTTTTTTCTTGTTCACTCAAGTTTTTCACGTGGACATGAAAGGCTGCTGTCTTCCTGGGCAAGCAGAAGCTACTGAGAAGTTCAGGAATAAGTGGCAGCAGGCCGAGTTTCCCTCTAGCCTGTGAATGGATAAGCCACACAGCCCGTTACTGTGCTTAGCTCTGTGTGATGGCTCGTGTATCAGCATGATCACACTCAGACCCAACAGAACCACCAATCATGCATGCTGCGTGCTCCCATGCTGCATGCCACAGGACACTTCTAACAACCTCCAATTCTAGCAGAAGATCAAAAGCTGACACTGTAATGGCCGTAGGGAGGTGGCAGGAGAAACAAATGGCATGACTAATATACTAGGTCCCTCCAAAAGCACAGGGTTTGTTGCATAAAAATCAGGCCAGCCCTACAAAGTGAACCATGACCCGTGGTATAGAGGAAGGCAACTCTTCTCCTCTCAGTCGGTGCCAAACTGACACAAAATAAAGCTCCTGATCCCAAATCATAATACTGGCCAATTAGCTAAATAAGCAAAACCAGGCATCTGAGATAAAGCAAAATACCTGCACTGAAACACTGCACCAAAGCATCACTATCCTCCAGGGAAGGAAAACCGTGTTCCCTACACTTCTTGCAGTCAAATTTTGTAACAGGAGAGTTAAAATATTCTCCTTGATCCTGCAAATGATAAAGCAGAGGGTGTACATGAATTGTTGGTACTTGAGATGGACAAAGGGAAGCCAAGTCTGTGAAGGCAACATTTTAAGTATGATCTTCATTTGGTACTAATTGAGCACTTAACGTCAATAAAGTTTTTCTCAGGGATTGAGCAGTTGGGCCATGAAAGTCAAAAACTTCTATCATCTTCAGTGGGCTTTTTTATTTCTTGACCTTATCCCTCCTGCCACCACATTTCTGTGCTCATGGGGACACATGTTTTTTTTCCCTGGGACACTCTTTCTTTGGAAGAAAACTGATTCTTTAAAAGTTGTGTTTCTCATTATAATGGTTCCACCTCGGGAAACCACAGCAGAAGCACAGTCTTGTTTCTGCCAGAACTCATCCTGCCACATAGATTTCTATCTCATTTATTGAGCAAACTGCTGAGAAACCTTGGTTAGCTTCCAGGGTTCACATTTCAGATTCAAGACTTGTAGGCCAGCTGCAAGAAACCCAACACTCCAAAGAGCCTGGCTTACACTAGATTCCTGCAGTGCAGCAATGCACCTTGAAGTCTTGAACATGTCACTTAGAAGAGAGCTTTCATGCTTTCCACTGTTCAATGAGAAGCATCTTCTAGTATTACCTATTGCCCCCCACATTAGTGGGTGCCTTGAACAGGCCCTTCAGAAAGAGGTCAGAGCCATAGCAATCCCTAGGAAGAGAAAAGATGGTCTCTGGAGGGCTTGATCTACATGAGGGCCAGTCTTCACCATAAGGGACAACAACTGGGTCAGAGCCTTACAGATGCCCAGTGTCAACCCAGGTTAATCAGGGATGCAAATTGGTTAGCTTGCCTTGGCCCCAACTCATTATCGTATTCAGCTTTTCAGAGCTCTCAAATTTCTTCTGATCCAGCTTGGGAGACTGAACCACATCTTAATAGCAGCCTTCCAGTACCTGAAGGGGGCCTACAGGAGAGATGGGGAGGCACTCTTTATCAGGGAGTGTAGTGAGAGGACAAGGGATAATGGGTAAAGCTAAAAGAGGGTAAATTTAGACTAGACATTAGGAAGAAATTTTTCACTATGAGGATGGTGAGACACTGGAACAGGTTGTTGCCCAGGGAAGCTGTGGATGACCCATCCCTGGAGCTGTTCAAGGCCAGGCTGGATGAGGCTTTGAGCAACCTGGGCTAGTGGAGGGTGTCCCTGTCACTAGACATTAGGAAGAAATTTTTCACTATGAGGATGGTGAGACACTGGAACAGGTTGCCCAGGGAAGCTGTGGATGACCCATCCCTGGAGGTGTTCAAGGCCAGGCTGGATGAGGCTTTGAGCAACCTGGGCTAGTGGAGGGTGTCCCTGCCCATTGCAGGGGACTTGGAACTCAATGATCTTTAAGGTCCTTTCCTACCCTAACCATTCTATGATTCTATGTCTTGGGGAAGGCTTGTGTTGGGTTAAAGTTTTGAGAAGGATCACAGCAGTAGGGTGCTCTGTGCCTCCTAAGGAAAAGTATGCACTTTTCCAACTTCAGTGAATCACTACACCAATCTCTGATATAGGCCTCCCCAGCACTCTTAAATCTGAACATGGACATCAAATGTCACCTCAGAGGACCTGGTAGAATTAGCACTCCTGTCTTAGAACATTTTTTAAAATCTCCTTTTCCCAGAATTAATGCTAAATCATGTACCTTTGCTGAATTTTACCATTTAACCTTCCTTTGTACATATTTTTCATCATTTCCGAGACTGTAAACTGCTTAGCAAGACTGTTTGCACCTTATTTCCTCACATTTTCTATCAAAATGCAATTTAAATAACTTTAGGGGAAAGTGATGCTTTCTAGGCAATAGAATATAGAAATCCAGTGGGGTTTTTTTTGCCCACAGATTCCCTTTAGGGTCTGCAGGCACTCATAATACCAAAAGACTCACTGCATTGCCTTTCATAAATTGGTTACTAAGTACTGCCACCACTCCTGTCACACCCCCACACATTACTCTAGGTAACCACCACCATGGAAAATTCTCCCTGGAAAAGTATCTGCTGGGATTTGGACTCTGTGTCATGATGGCATAGTTTCTTCTTTTTTCTCCTGCATTTAAGGTTTGTGTGTGCTTGCCTTAGTTTTTATGCTCAGGGGATTCCCGTTGCAATCCATTATTCCGAGGAAAATTAATATTCTCAGTGACAGTGCACTACTTTCTTTCTATTGATTTCCTGCCTGTGCGCTGGGGAGAACAGAATCTTAGGATGAGCATTTTGCATATGCTGTTCATTTAGAGCATTGGCTGTTGAAGATCAGTGAGGGACAAAAATAACTATGTTGCTCCACAGGGCACTGAAACGTGTAGCCTCAGCTACAGGAATGGTCCTGGGAAGAGCTGTGGCACGAGGCTCTTCACATGACCACAATTTAATCTTGCTTCTCCCCTGCCCCATGATGGTAGCGAGCAGCAGCCAGTCTGGACTGAAAGCAATTAGAGACCCATTCACTATCATGGCTTTGTTCTGTGGGCTGATTCGCAGGAGCAAGAGAGGAAGCATCACCAAGGCTGCTCATACAGAAGCGAATCCAGCAGGACCGAGTCGGGGTGCAGCTTGTTGTAGAGAGCATGATACTCCCATCAGCTTAGCTCCACAGGTCACCCATGCAAAGGAAAAAAGGGAAATCTTATTTCACTTTCTTCCCCGCTGTAAGTGAGCAAATTCCTTTTCTCTCTTTCCCTGCAGTCTCGCAAGCTCTCTTCTGATTGAAATGCTGGCATTCTAACAAACTTTGTTGGAACAAAATCTGCACTTTAATTCAACTTGGACTACAAACTTCTAAATAACGTTAGTTGGATTCTCCTCGGTTACGTTGATTTGGCACTGGCTGTGTGATGTCCATCAAAGAGGGAAAGTCATCTCTCTTACTATATTATTGGTCTGTACTTGATTCTTTTTCTCTCCTGTTCATACCTTTGCAATAATAAAGCGATCTGTCACATGATTACTATGTAGCATAACTAAGCTGCTTAGCTATTCATCACTTAAATAACTCAGTCCCTGCTATGAAATTCCATGCATAAAAAGAGAACGCATAGTGAAAGCCTATTTGGAAAAGCAAATATTCCATGTCAGCATATGCATTAATGACTGCTTCATAGTAATTTCAAATTCTTGGTATATTATTGTTACAGTTTTTTCCCAGCAAGACACAGAGATTGCTTGGCAAAGTGTTCATCAAAGCACATAAGCATATGTCTTAAATAGGTGCTTTAAGTTAGTCATATGGTCAAGTGCTTTGTTTAACTGGGACCTGTATGTTACACAGTGGCTGCTTCCAGAGATCAGGCCACTAAAAAGTGCAGACAGATGGACAAGGAAGCGTAGGGCTGACAGAAGGAAAAGCAAACTTGAAATTATATGACATCTACCTCTTCTCCAGATAATACAGAGTCTTAGTGACATAATGAAGTGTGAATTTAAACAAAAAATAAAATTATTTTACCAATCATGACTTATCCACAGTCATATGGATAATCATCATTAGCCCATAAGCACGGAAGGACATCCATGAAAAACAGGCAGAGGCTATATGGATAGAAAGAGTGCAGGGAAAGGCAAAGGCAATTTTTGGGAGTGGAGGACAAATGACATGTCAAAGCTGATGCCACTGGCAAACAGTAAAGGAAGGTTGCAGTAAGAAGATGAGAGGCACAGATGAAGCAGAAGTACAATACTGGAAGAAGGAGAAGCGTTAAGTGACACAGAAAGAAACAGTAAAGATCTAAGAACAATTAACCATGTGCAACACTTCTGATTTTCCCTGCTATAAGCATGGCTTGACATAAATATGCTGTCGTACTAGCAGAGAATGAGAGAAATCTCTCTCCAGCCCATTCCACAGCTCATCACCTCAACATAATCATCTCTACATTGCTTGTGAACATCTACGGGCAAGCATTCTGCTCCATTTCCACACACACATATTTTTTTGAATTCTGTTCCTCTATCCATTGTTCAAAACTGATTCTTTATCCTATCAGCCTAGCCTGAAATGCTATTAGCACAACAGTTTTTGATGTGTTTTCCAAACAAAAGATAGGCACAGACATCTAAAACACTTTATGGACTTGAGTTCCATGAAGCCTGGAGTGTCAAAATAAAAAAGTGATAAGGAACTAATCAGAAGATACTTCTGCACCTTCAGAAAGAGTTTCAGAAAGAAAGAAATTAGCTGTAAATTAGCTTTTAATGTCAATGTACTTTTCCAAGGAAACAAACATTGTCTTTCACACAAAGTTCAAGGTTTGCAGGTTTGTAGTGGAAAACAACTATTTATTAACATGCAAAGTGCTCAGTAAATATCAGCATGTAATCATGCTGGTTTACAGTAACAAAGTTGCTGCTGTTAGAGCTCCCCTGACAGAGATGTGTTATGAGAAAGAAAGAAATTTGAGGCAAATTATCACCTCTAAAAAACATAATAGCAAGAGCAAGGACTGTTTTTGTTCAAATGTGTTTTCTGGTTTGGGATGCATGAGTTATTAATCATCACTGTAGAGGGAACTGACTTCTTCCACTCCAAGAAATGAAGACTAAAGTTAAAACAAGGTGGGCCCAGATTCTCATCCTAAACACATGGACTTGACAGGAGGCTATCTCCTCTGCCTTCAGCATAGACTTTCTGGATTTAAACAGGTATAAATGAGATCAGCATAGGATAACCTTTCAGATACCTACAAGGAAAATACTCAAATAGCAAAACATAATTTCCAGACAGTTCCAGTAAGTGCATTATGCTAGTAATTTAATGACTAATTGCAAAATCTATTATGTCAGAGATGAAAAGATTTTGGAAGATTTAAGATCAGATTTCAAGTTCAAGAAAAGCAGGAAACAAAAAAGAACAATAAACTAAATACTGGAAAACACATGTATGACTCAAAGTCCTGCAACAGAAACTGCTGTAAGCTTTCGTACACATTAATATGATTAAAAACATTTACAAGATATGCGGGAAAACTTGAGCTCCGTATCAAATGCAAATTAGAAACTTTCAGAGAACCATCAAAAATGAGAAGGAAAGGACAAAGAAGCATGAACCTTGCCTTGCCAAAAACTGAACAGCAAATGACTGAGAGGCCAAAGAAGTAACACTTACGAGGCAAGACAGAAACATCTGGACAAGGCTTAGGTGGCCACCATCTTCCAAAGCCAACCATTATAATTGCCAGTTGTAGGAAGCATCCAAGGCACTGAACAGTCTAAGGCAATTTACTCAGCAGCAGACAGCTCATGGAGCAGGGGGAACAACAGCCCGGGAGAACTTGAAGAGAAAACTATTATGTTAGATGTGAAAGAGCTTACAAATATGGTTACAGGGACCTGGCCATGTGAGAGACTGATGGTTACGCAGTGAGGCAAAACACTAGCTCTTTCTGGGCAAAATCCAACTCTGTAGAAAAGGCTAGTTTTGAAGACTCAAGTGCGACATAAATAATGCAAAAGCCTTATGATGTCTCCTCTCAACGGACCGAATTTAGCCTACTGTGCTTACCATAATGATTAGAAGCAGAAAGAGAATATTGGGGGCAAGAAAAACAGTGCTGAGGTAATCAAGGGTTGTTATGATTTTTCAAATAAGCTTCTGGGCCAGAGGTTTCATGCACATTTTGGTAGGTTTTGGATTATTTTCCCTTTTATCTCAGTCTCTGAAATGAAATCTTCAATTTTCCAGATTGTACATAAGAGCTTCAAGTGCCCGGGAGGCACAGAAGCACACAAATCCTTGATTTATCTCAAACAAAAGAGAGTCCTGAGAGCAGTCACTGAAATGCTGGAAACAGAGCCACTAGTGGTGTTGGAGTAGGTACAGATAATGGAAACTGATAGCACAGACTCAAAATACATATACCCCAGAAAAATGAATTCTGCACACTAGTATGTGCAAGGAAATGTCAAGTAACTGCTTTGCAAAGAATGGTAAAAAAAAGTGCAAAAGAGAAAAGCAAATTATAAACCCTTTAAAGGAAAGAAAACTTGTGAGATGAGTCTGTTGGTGCCTCCATTTTCTTCTGACCCTCTTGACAGGCTTCTAGCAACATACCATTGTAAGACACAAAAGTATAGCTTATCCCTTGCAATATATAGCTGCATTAACTTAAATAATGCCAGTGCTTTGGAATCAGGAAATCAAGGATGATAGCAAATCAGCATGGGAAGCACTGGGAAGGGCAGGAGTGAGGCTGTAGGACACTGGTGCACTCAGAAACCTATGTGCAGAAAAAGAGAATGGGGAACCTTCAATACATCTTACTCCTAAGAAGTTGGTGACACATACCAGAAAGTACAAGATTCCTTCTGCTTTATCTCTTCTTTCTACCCCAGCCCCTTTGTGACCATCTGATACCTACTCAGCCATGATCCATAGGGCTCTTCAACCTATACCTCCTGCCCTGCTCTCAGGGGCTTCTTCGAAACACCTCCCACATCCACCCTTGGCAAGGAGGGACAGACATCCTCGTTTTACTCTCCACAATGAATAGGACAAAATCAGAAGAAAAAGGAAAACATTTTAAAAGTGCAAGCATCTTTAGTCTAAACAGGCAAGGAAGACAAAGGGAGCATGGAGAAAGTAATCTGAATTCCATCTGTAGAAGGGAAACTAAAAGAAGGAGAGGTGAAGTCCAGAGAAGGTTGGCAGGGGAACCAGAAAAGAAATCCAGCTCTCTTAAAACTGTTGCAGTATCAAGCTCAAATCTTCCTTCCATTACTTTAGACTTAATATAACAGAAAACAAGTATGTGTCCAATATCTAGCATTCAGCAGGTAGATCAGCAAGGTTTTAAGATAACAAAATTATCTAAAACCCTCTCTATTTTCTTGCCTTTATCAGCAGCAATTAAGGCTAATCAGTACACTCATCTGATTTAATCTGAGCTTTGAAAATACATTGCAGGTGTTAAATGTCAAAGTCGTAGGTTTTCCCCCATTGTAATGAAAAGAGAGTAATATCAGACATTTACTGAGATCTATTTCTTTTCCTTCCTATGCTTCTCAGTCCTTGTGTCTATCAAGTGTAAGGACCCATATTTTACTAAAATAGTTGTATTTACTGATTTTTTCCAATATCTTCTATTCTCTCTACCTTATCCATTGCTTTTCTAGTCTCACTATGCAAAAGTAAAAACAAAATTAGTGTCCACAGAAAGATTTCACAGTGGTGCAATTCATGAATACAAACCTAGAGAAGGATAACCGAACTCCCTCTGGTGTTGTCTCATATGGCATTCATTCCTCCCTTAATGCCTCTTACTCCCTTAGGATTGCTTTGTCTATTGATAATTTCTCAAAACAGCTCATTATTTTAGCCAGTTGATTACATTGTTGCTTTATAAAAAGCATTTATTCTTCCTCATCTTAAGAATTATTTCTACAGCCTCAGTGTGGAGACAAGATGTTTTGTTCTTGTTCTTTATGAAAGGCTTGTATTTTAATCAAGTCACAACATAATTCCAGTGTTTTACATAAATACCAACATAAAATCTGGATCTTAACTACAACATTCTCTATTTAGCCATTTAAGTACTTCTGTGTTCCCCGTTCCTTTTCTGTTTGACCATCTCACATTACTTAATGTATTTTTATAGGGAAGAGCTATTTGCCTGGATAGAGAACTGAAGCAAGGATGGAGAGTTGGTAGTGTGGCTTCATCAAAAGGATAAACAGAATCAGATTTGCACTACCGATGGACAGGCCAAGCTCGTCTCCCGGCATGCCCAGCCGTGCATGCTCTCAGGTTCCCTTGTGCAGGCACCAGCTCTGGCACAGCGCTGCAGCCACCCGGGCTCACCAGCCACCGAATTACACACCTGCTTTGTCTCTGGGCATCAGGACCATGTACTTCTGCCTGATAAAAACCTTTTGTTTCATAAAATGGTTTCTAAAATACTTTCTTGTGAAGTGGTTGTAATTTGATAGGGATTCATTTTTTTCCATTGAATTTAATTTATCCTGCAGGATGTAGCACGCAGTAATATTCCTCCTCTAGAAGCGTGAAGGGTGCTCCTGAGGAAGCCTGCCAACTCTTTTTGGATATTGGCAACAAGCAGCTGGACCTTTCTCACAAAACCAGGATGCAGATCAAACAGGAGCAGCAAGCAGCAATAGACTTCCTCTTCATCATGAACAGGAACTATAAATCCTTAATCAAGCTACTCAACCTTTATGCACTATTTGACATACCTGACTATTTGACAGTCCGATTTTGGACTTTGGAATTTCTTCTTTTTTTGCCAGAAGTAGGAAAAAAAGAACAAGATAACATAGCAGGGATTTCATGGAGTTCTCTCAGGATACCCCAGGACAGCAGTTCTGCCTGCCTGTGTAGCTGGCACATCAGTCCTCTGCAATCTCACCCCTACAGGAGCGGGACTGGAAGAGTTTATGCAGCAGCACAGGCTGAAACACCAGTAATAGTTTGGCTACACATACTTCCAAAGGCTTTTTTTTAGATCATCATAAAATGGCATAGATAGGAGGAATATGGAAGTGATAATAAAGCAATTTAGGTAGAAAGGAACTTCTTTTAAAAAGCTCCATGCTATCAAACTGTAAGGGAGAAAGAATCCTTAAATCCTTAAGATGGTCTGCAGCTTGACTTTCTTCATTGCTCTGGGATTTCCAAATGGCTGTGACTATGGAAAGAATACCTTGGCTATCAGTGTCTGGTTCCTCTTCTGGGATCCTGTCTTGTCTAGAAGTGAGTCAAGTTTCCAAGAGATTCTCCCTCCCTAAATACAACTACTTTTTGTTAGAAGGCTAACATCATCCCCATTTCATCCCCGTTTCAGGATGAAACTACCCACTTGTAGTGTTGGTTCAGATCCCAGGAAGCCATCTGTTCAGGAGACATAGGCTTCCCAAAGTACATCAATTTGGCACTTAGCTCCATCCCACCATGTCCTGAAGGCTGATATTTGGCGAGGGAGGAGACCAGGAGAATGTGTTTCCTCAGCTTCAAGGCCCTGGAGATCAGTGACCCAAACAACCTCTCCCTAAGTTAACCATGACTGCCAAAGAGAGCTACGTTCTGGCTAAATGATCAAACGTTGGAGCAAGAGGAGGCAGACTTCTTTGGACAGTAGACTTGCCAATAAACATGAAAAATCACTGCCAGCAGAAATCTGGGTAGTCATGAACCACATGCCTTCAGAGGCAGGCAAACCCTCCACCCAAATATCCACTTTGCAAAAAAACAGACTCATAGACAAGATAACAACAGACAACCAGTTTGGGTTCCAGCTGGTGATGGAACACAAGTATTTTGAAGGAGACACAAGAGACAAGTGCACGTTTGGGTACTCCATGATTTTGAGAACTATTAACCTAGCAATAGCATGAAGGATCATATAAGACCTATATTAAAAATATAGGGGAAGTAAAAGAGTTATTAAATTGTTTTGTTTTAGAGTGTTTCTCTGATGTTATTTTGGTTCTACCAATAATAAATTATTTTTTTTATATCACCATGTTTTCATTTACTTGGCAAAACTTATGACAACAACAAAACTTCTATCAAAATGTCACTGGATCACATGAGAAAGTAAGTACTCGCAATAATGGTTTGGTTAAATTATCTCCTCTGGCCTCCTTGGAGATAAATCTGGATTACTGGGCTCTAATGTTGTCAAAAGAGGCTTTGTAGAATACCATACGGCTAAAAACATAATAAGCTTTACTAGAGGGGAGCATAATTCTAAAGTTCAGCAGAAGGTGTATGTTTGTATGCAGTGACTAAGCATATGCAAGTAGGAGGCAATTACAGATGGCTGGAAATATGCTACTACTGCAAAACACATATGATGTTTTGCATCTCAGAGCAGAAAGCAGAAATGCTCTAAAGTACACAAGCTCGGCTACTAGCTGATAGAGTGATGCTGAATTTGTGTTATTTAGGACCACAGTATCACACTCAGCAGCTGCAGATCAGCAACAAAAGGTTGCTCACTTCTTTTTTTATTTTTTGAAAAAAGTTAATACGATCATAGAGAATTTGCAGAGGTAAGAGGAATGTACCAAGTGGAAAACAGTACAGTAAGTCACATCCAGTAACAGCTCCATTAAAAACAAAGGTAGGAGTTAACTATGAGACAGCATGTTTGGGGCATATAGGAAATGAAATCTCTTAACTACATTTGCCAGCATGGCTAGCCTGCCCTCTCTGCGTCATTTCGGGCTGCCTTATCTATTTTTACTATACGACAGTTCTGTGATTGGTTTGGGCTTAATAAATACTGTTGACGATTGTAAAATATTAATTTGAGGTGTACTGAATCTCTTAGATATACTTAAGCTGTGTGTTTTTCACTTTGATCTAGGCAGTTGGCTGCGCATTGAGAGATCAGCCCTCACAGCACTTACCAGTTTGCACCTTAACTGGGGAGGTGTCCTGGAGGAGGCTTATCAAGGGATTGTTTTGGAAGTGTTGAGTGGGAACTGTCATTAATGTGAGGTTTGTTGAAGAGGACAGAGGAATAAACAGGTCCCAGTCCTTCCTCGCCTACAGGAAGTAACAGAGGAACCTTGCATTGGATGACAAGTACAAGTTTGTATTTAGAAAAGAGATATTTTGAAAAAGAACAAAACAAAACAAAAAATAACTCCAAAACCAAACCAGTCTCCACTCCCTGTTCCACTCAGGTTTCAAACCAAAGAATAGTCCTACTGATGTCTACTGACTGATCAGAGGTGAGCTGAGCGGAAAGAGCCACCCTGATTTTAAAAGAAAACACAAGTCTATAAAGGAGAGAATGCAGGACTAGGACCCACGCTACTGATCCCACCAGCTTTGCACCGCGTGAGAGAAAGGCAGGTAACTAGATATTTTCTGTAGATATAAAATACATAATTATATTATATACATCTATGTATATCATACAATATATTGTATAATATTACAGCATATTAGATATAATTATGGCTTCATGTAATTTATACAGAAATTTGATATATATATATAATTTATATAAATTAGTGCTACTCATTGCCTTTTTTTTCTCCCTCCTCTTAAGGTCTGTTCAACAGCCTTATTGCATAGTCAGCAGGGCACAGAATTCTGCCCTTAAGCATGGAAATTGCATCAGCAAGTGCAATTGTATCTTGAAGACTGGAAAAATTAAAAGAAACAAGGATTTCCTGCAGGAATACAGGAGGTAATATACATTAGCATACTCTCGCCTGAATTTTCATGTGCAGCAAAGCTCTAGGAAATAAGTCAAACTGAGGCCTTTTTTGGAAAAGTTACTCTAAGAGCATTAATTCACACTTTCTTTGCTAGGAAATTAGGACCCATATACAATGATGCAAAATAGGCTCATCCAGATGACAAAGGGGAGAATTCCTTTTTTAACTCTAAATTACTCACTAGAAGAATCTGGTAACTTGGCAGGAAGCCAAGACTGACTGTCCTTTTAATTGGGTCTGTATGAATGCCCTTAAGAACGTGTTAGAGATGTTCAGTCTATTTTGGTAGAAACTGACCATTGAAAATATCTCAACTTGATCATAAACTAGCTAATGAAGACATAACTTGAACAAGGTCTGCCCTCCCCTCAGGAGTCCACCATTTGCATTGCCTCTTCCTTCTCCAAGGGCCTCATGTATTTGGTCCCGCAAACCTTCCATCTTCTGACTGTCCATCAGTGGTGGTTGTTAGGTTGAGAGCATACGTTTAACACCCTCCCGAGGGACAAAGGGACCAAGAGAAGATGATTGCCCAACAATTCTAAGTCCTTATCCCGTGCTTAAGAATATTTAAGAAAATAGAGCTCTTTCTGAAGCAGTACTTCCAAATTTTCTGGATCGGGCAGTGCTGTCAATCAATGCTGTGTGCTCCACTACATACACTCACTAACAAATGCATGACAGGAAACATGGCAAAGGCACTATACTTTTTCAGATTAGCTCCAAACTACTTAATTATGACAATGGGGCTCCAGACCTTATGTCAGGAACCACTGCTGTAGAGCATCTTCTTATCAACGCAAGCATGGGGACACCATTGTGTCACCACCTTCCATCATTACAGCAGGATCACTGTTTGTCCTCTCATTCTCCACCATGAAGCAACATGTGGTCACTTGATGCCAGCCTCTTGGAGAAAGGCGTGGGTGAACACGGGCTGGACCTCAGCCAGCACAGTAGGGTGGGATGAACTGAAGAGTTGCTCCAAGAAGGACCAGAACAGCTCTTTCACTAGCTCCAATACTCAGAATTGGGCATTTTTACTGTTGGTAAAAAATAGCACTAGAACAAGAGTCAATAAGATGGAAGTGTATTTTACATTAAGCAGTTGATGATCCTTTCTCTTTTTCATATGCACAGTGACTAACCTATTGACTCCTGGAAGAACAAATCTTACAGCGAAGAGGAAAAGTCAATGGTGATAATTAGCAACAAAGTAGTTTAATTGAATAAAAATGCTAGGAGAATCTCTGAATATGCTGATCCTGGAGGGCAGAGTTACAGCCTTCAGATTCTAAGCCAATAAATGTATTAACTAAAAAAGAACCAACACAAAAATGGTGATAAAGTTGATTAATTTATGGAACTTTTTGCCACAAGATGCAACTGAGATTACAATGTTAGTAAGACTTAAGAAACAGAAATCAGGCTGCAGAAAAGCTTCTAATGGGNCATCAGTGGTGGTTGTTAGGTTGAGAGCATACGTTTAACACCCTCCCGAGGGACAAAGGGACCAAGAGAAGATGATTGCCCAACAATTCTAAGTCCTTATCCCGTGCTTAAGAATATTTAAGAAAATAGAGCTCTTTCTGAAGCAGTACTTCCAAATTTTCTGGATCGGGCAGTGCTGTCAATCAATGCTGTGTGCTCCACTACATACACTCACTAACAAATGCATGACAGGAAACATGGCAAAGGCACTATACTTTTTCAGATTAGCTCCAAACTACTTAATTATGACAATGGGGCTCCAGACCTTATGTCAGGAACCACTGCTGTAGAGCATCTTCTTATCAACGCAAGCATGGGGACACCATTGTGTCACCACCTTCCATCATTACAGCAGGATCACTGTTTGTCCTCTCATTCTCCACCATGAAGCAACATGTGGTCACTTGATGCCAGCCTCTTGGAGAAAGGCGTGGGTGAACACGGGCTGGACCTCAGCCAGCACAGTAGGGTGGGATGAACTGAAGAGTTGCTCCAAGAAGGACCAGAACAGCTCTTTCACTAGCTCCAATACTCAGAATTGGGCATTTTTACTGTTGGTAAAAAATAGCACTAGAACAAGAGTCAATAAGATGGAAGTGTATTTTACATTAAGCAGTTGATGATCCTTTCTCTTTTTCATATGCACAGTGACTAACCTATTGACTCCTGGAAGAACAAATCTTACAGCGAAGAGGAAAAGTCAATGGTGATAATTAGCAACAAAGTAGTTTAATTGAATAAAAATGCTAGGAGAATCTCTGAATATGCTGATCCTGGAGGGCAGAGTTACAGCCTTCAGATTCTAAGCCAATAAATGTATTAACTAAAAAAGAACCAACACAAAAATGGTGATAAAGTTGATTAATTTATGGAACTTTTTGCCACAAGATGCAACTGAGATTACAATGTTAGTAAGACTTAAGAAACAGAAATCAGGCTGCAGAAAAGCTTCTAATGGGGCTAAAAAGAAAAGCTATCTGTCAAGAAGTTGTTCTGTACCAACTACCAAAAAAAATCTTTCACATTCTACTGAAGTGGCAGAGATATTTTTAGAATAGATAAATTACTGTTTTTATAAGGTCCAATACTATTCTTGTAAATAATGTATCATATCTGTGTTCCTAACAGAACACATGATTTGTGTTCAACATGTTGTTTTGCCATTTTGTAAAACATACTCATTTTTTTGTTTTTATGAGATAAAATGTGTTTATCAGCCTGACAGCAATCTTGACAGGAGAACCAAGCTTATGAGTGCACTCTGAATCACCATAATATTTCTATTCACTGCTTTTCAAAATGATCTGTATTAATTCTCTTTTTCTTTTTTACACTATCACATAGTTTACTCAACTTAAAATGTTATGTATGACAGCCTTATAAATGGATTAAGATGCTATCTGACTTTTGCTATGATTTCTGTTTGTCTCTATTTCACTCAGGAATGATGTTCTGTGAGTTGTTGCAAAGATACTTTCAGAAAAAAACAATGCATCTGTTCATGCCACAGCAACAAAATAGAGGGAAAGTTATATTCCTCATGCAACTGCAGGACACTATTCTCCCAACACAAGGAAAGAAGTAAGAAACTACTCCATATGTTGAGTTTGCTTTTTTAACTGAATGCATAGACCAAAAATACAGAGTAATATCAGCACTGTGTATAAATACATAATAAACCAAGTTCCAAAATACTGTTTTTCTGACTCATGTGATTTATGATTTTTGAAGCACATGCAAAATAAGTTTAAATCAATATTCAAGGAAGGCCTGACCCAAAACCTCTTTTAAGAAAACAGAAGTTATTTTAAAAGTACAGTGCTTGGGGCTTTACTGAAAACAGGGGATACATACTGAATGTGATATACAACTCTACTTCAACCATACACATTTAATTAAAGGTAAGATATATGACTAAGGATAAAGGGAAACCACCACAAAACTATACATATTCTTGATGCCCTACACACTTCATACCAAACTTATTTAGAATGCTGTTACTAAACAAAAAAAATCAGTGCAAAAGGGCTTTAAAGATTTGGACAGCAAGGTAAGGACTCTTGGGAACTTCATCATTTTCAGACTTTTTCTGATTGCGTATAGTATAAGAATTATATCATGCTGGCAAGAGATTAACAGGAAAGAAATAGATGGGAAGTTACTGTTCCCTGCTCTGTTTACTTGAAATTTTCTTCCAAAAATAGCTTATAGAAATGCTTCTTTATGCAAAAAATATTTATTTTACAAGTTCAGCAAGTTATTTTTATGATTATGTAACAATCATCCACATAATTTAAAATGTTTCACTAACGCAGCGCTCTGCCTAACAGGTGAACTGCTATTACAAAAGCTGTTGGGGTTTTCTTCTGTTCTATTCAAATGAACTGACCACAGACTGGGAAAAACTGAAAACATCAAAACATTGTTCACCTATTTTTTCATAACAAAATCATGTATTTTAATAGTTCAGATGAAGGAAAAGTCATTTGCCTTGTTTAGGTGTCAGAACCGCTGGATGGCTGAGGTTGGAAGGGACTTCTGGAGGTCATCTGGTTCAACCCCCCTGCTGCAGCAGGGTCACTTGGTGCCAGTTGCCCAGGATCATGCCCAGATGGCTTTTGAATATCTCCAAGGAGGGAGACTCCACAACCTCTCTGGGTAACCTAGCCCAGTGCTCAGTCAGCTTCATAGTAAAAAAGTGTTTCCTGATGTTCAGAGGGAACCTCTTGTGTTTCAGGTTGCGTCCATTGCCTCTGGTCATCTCACTGGGCACCACTGAAAAGAGCCTGGCTCTGTCCTCTTTCCACTTTCCCTTCAGGTACTTAGAGGCATTGATAAATCTCCACCAAGCCTTCTCATCTCCAGGCTAAAAAGTCCCATCTCTCTCAGCCTTTCCTCATAGGAGAGATGCTCCAGTCCCTTCATCATCCCTGTGGCCCTCCACTGGACTCTCTCCATTATGTCCATCTCTCTTGCTCTGAGGAACCCAGAACTGGACACAGCACTCCAGGTGTGGCCTCACCAGGGCTTAGTAGAGGGGCAGGATCACCTTTGACAACCTGCTGGCAATATTTTGCCTAATACAGGCCAGGATACCTTTGGCCTTATTTGAANCACCTCCCGGCCTGCTCATCCAGCCCATACATCAACAGCTCATGTGTAATGATCTTATGGGAAACAGTGTCAAAGATCTTCCTGAAGTCCAGGTAGACAATATCCACTGCTCTCCCCTCATCTACCATGGCGATCATTTCATCATAGAAGTTTGTCAAGCGTAACTCCCCCTTGAGGAATCCATGCTGACTCTTGATGACCTTCTTGAGCCTGGAAATGGTTTCCAGGATTAGCTGTTCCGTTACCTTCCCAGGGACTGAGGTGAAGCTGACTGGCCTGTAGTTCCCTGGGTCTTCCTCCTTAAGATTGCTCATAGAATATATAAATACAATACAAAAACTGTCTGTAGAGTATACAAATGAAAACACTTTCCCTCCCTACTACAGTTTGGCCTTTGGAATACACGACCTGTTAAAAACAGTCTGAATTTTCCAATGGTTATGAAAACTCTCTCTTACTAGAAAGTCACAAGATTTCAAACACATCTAGTAACAGAACCAGACTGGTAAAAATCTGTATTAGGAGGTGCATCAGACTCAGAGAAAGAAGAAAACTGCAAGTCTTAAATCTTATTTTTCCAGGTCAAAAGTATATTCTTCTTACCTCTGTATTGCTATCCACACTATGAATAAATAGTTTACATTTAATTCTGGTTTCTAAGGTTCAGATGCTAAGTCAGGTGATTAACACTACAGATTTATTACACATTTATGGTGACTAAATAAGACTTTAACTTACCCATAGCAGTTCTGTTGAAGGAAAAGGTATTCAAATTTCACATTAATTGAGGAGTCCTGGAGTCTATTCTCAATTCTAACAATGCCTTTTGTGTGATGGCAGTCACAGCAGCCTTCTGACCTATGAAATGGGAATGTTTCTTTCTTAAGATTAAGCAATCAAAGAGAACACAAGACAGTTTCAAATATGTACATTAACTATATTAAACACGCTTATTATGATCTATTAATTATCTATTAACATGGTAGATATGATCATACAACCTGATTTAGTGAAAGGTGTCCCTGCCCATGGCAGGGGGGTTGGAACTCGATGATATTTAAGGTCCCTTCCAACCCAAACCATTCTATAATTCTAGGAATATGGCTATGCTTAATTTTCAAAAATATATCTCAAATTTTCTAAAGTATATTCCAAAGTACAACTATTTCAGTATTTCAGATATTCTCATTTTAGCATCAGTGTTGTATTCGAACAGGAACAGCTATCCACTGTGGATGCCGGATGGTGCACAGAAAGCGCTTACAACCATACACTTCTGAGAACCTGTGGGGTTTAAGCAGCATCTAGTGGCCAAACTTATGTAGGCAGCCATTCCCATTTAGCTCTAGCTTCCCTTACTGAATTGACTATTTACGAAATACGGGAAGAAGTTCATTCCATCAGTTTTGGTAAACCAGATCCAAAGCTGTGTTTGCTTTAAAAATATCTTTATGTATCATTACATCTAATGAAAAAAAAAAGCACCATGGACTACTAATCACACCCTAAAAACTAGAGCAGATTTATTAGAAGAGAAAGACTCAAGTATTTTCAACGTAGGAATGCAGGAATTAAGTTTCAACTGCATCTTGCACAGCAATTTTTTTTTTTAATGCAAGATAATCTCATGTCTTTCTAATAACAGGATAAAACAAGCGCTCACATGCAAGCTTTTATGAATGTTATAAGATATAAAGCGATCTTGCACTAACTTCAATGAATGCTAAACCCTCAGGTAAGTGACTATCAAGCAAATTCTTATAGATCCTGAAGGAATGATTGAAACTGCTGTGCCCAGCTGCATTTGTTAACATGCTGTGCCTTTCAGCAGTGATTTAAGTTATTCTAGCAAATACAGCCTTACACCTCTGCCCTTTTTTTGGAAGGTTTTTCATGTTCTAATACATCATAACTGTAAACACACTAATTTAAGTGGTACAGTTCTCATCCTTAAATGAAGAAAAATCTCTCACTTTACATTTACATCCAACAAAACAAATCATCTGTATCTGAAAAAAAGATACTTTTCTATTAGTAAATTGGTTCAGTATGTTTTTATTAGTTAATAATATGTTTTTATAAGTTGAATTCTAATCAGTATAGTCACAGAATGTTTTCAAGAGCAGATCATGGCTGAACGAAAACACTCGAGGAAACAATTCTGTCATTTATTCTGCAGTGGAATTTTGAGCATACAAATTAACACACCTGATTCTGTGTCATGGTTTAAGCTCACCTGGCAAGTAAGCACCACGTACAGTATCTGACTTTCCTCCCCTCCAGTGGGATGGGGAGGAGAACTGGGAGAACAAAAGGTAAAGACCTCACGGGCTGAGGCAAGGACAGGGAGGGTTCAGTCACCACTTATGGTCATGGGCAACACACACTCAACTTGGAAAAAACACAAAAACAATTTAATTTGTTAACAATCAAAACCAGAGCAACATAACGAGAAAGAGAACTCCATCTTAAAAAGGCACCTCTCCCTCACCCCCCTCTTCTTCCCAGGCCCAAAGGCTTTGTTCCCGGTTTCTCTACCTTCCCCCCCGCCAGCGGTGCAGGGGGACAGGGAATGGGGGTAGCAGTCAGTCCATGTTGTCTCTCCTGCTTCTTCCTCCTCAGGGGAGGGCTCCTCACAGTCTTTCCCTGCTGCAGCGTGGGGTCCCTCTCATGGGAGAGTCCTTTCCATGGGCCACAGTTCTCCACTTAACTGCACTGGTGCAGGTCTCTTCCACAAGATCCACAGCCTCCTTTGGGCACAGTTACTTCTTCCAGCATGGGCTCCTCCACAGGCTACGTACAGGGTGGTATTTGCTCCACTATTAAATCTCAATAAGCTGCAGGTAAGCTCTGCTCTCCATGGGCTGCAGGGGGACATCCTGCCTCACCGTGATCTTCACAACAGGCTACAGTGAAAATCCCTGCTCCAGCACCTCCTCTGTCTCCTTTCTCTCCACTGACCTTTGTGTCTGCGCACTTGTCTCTCTCACATCCCGCTCCTCTCTCTGCCAGTTTCTTTCCCTGGGTCCTGAACAACTCCCAGCTCTCTGGCGCGGGGTGCGCTGGGTTGGCTGGCCCACGGCAGAGGCTGGGCAGGTAGGCAGCTGGACAGACTGGCTGGGGTGGGCAGAGCCCGGGGCCGTGCCACCACTCCATGTGCTGTGTCCCCTCTTCAATATGTCAGACACAGAGGCACTGACTCGCTCAGCCCTGGCCAGGGGCGGGTCTGGTTTGGAGCTGGGGAAACTTCCATCAGTTACACACAGGGGCCATCTCCGTCATCCCTTCCCCTGCTACCAAACAAACCCACCACACAAAACCACAACATTCTGCAAAAAGTAAACCACTATGCAAAGAGTTGTCTAGGAAAGTTGAAAAAGTTTCCCAAGGAACATCGATAAATAAAACTGACCTTCAAAATTTCCGTAAAATTAAAAGACACGAGTTGATGTACCTGATGAAGGGTAAATTGTGACTGCACTACATCTTTTATTGAAATAAAGCAAAACATTTATCTGTTGACTCAAACAAGGGAAAATATCTTCAGGTTTTCAACATTCAGTTAAAAATAAATTGCTATAATTTACCAAAAAAAAAGGAGGGGGAGGGTACAACTGAAGGCAAAAATCAACATAGACTGCAAATTCTAACACCCACAAAAGCCACACTAGGAATGCATCAAATTCCTGTGACCCAACCTGTAGTAAGATCACCATGGATCAAAGCAGCTCTGACCCAGCAGTTGGTCCAATTTATTTTCGCTTGTCCACAAGCCTTCTGCAAGCAAAAGAAGTCACTATAAGAGCAGACTTCTGCTTATGCCTCCAAGACTGACCTTTTGTATGCAATGATGATGCAGGTCATCTTCAGCCTTTAGTAGAAGCTGGAAGGCCTCTTTTCAACTTGACAATTAAAAATAAATGAACTTTTCCAAGTACTCTAAGAGTCAGAAAGCCTTAGCAGAAGGAAAATCTATTCTCTACAAACAAATCCCTGTTTTCATCTGGCTTGTTCAGCACATCAGCATCCATGCTACCTAACAGGCAAAATGCAAAATTGCCTTTACCCACCAGAAGGAGAGAAGAGAAATTGCAGGAGCAAGAAGGTCAGTTAGAACAGTGCCAGCATACTGTAATGACAATTTTTTAAAGGTAAGTGGACAAATCCAGACTTGTTTTCTGTTTTGGTTAAATCAGGGGAAAATGTCAATGATTTATGTGCTAGTGAGTGACATACCTTCAGGGATCTTTGTCTTGTTTAAGAACAGACAGACAAAATGAGTTCAGGTCGTATGTTGAAACTTGCGCCATTA
>VZTO01018432.1:8354-88980 GCA_013400615.1 Syrrhaptes paradoxus | reverse complement strand
ACAACTTCTATCATGTCTTTCATTAAGGATGCAACTCATACTACAACTGTTTAAAAGTCATCTAGCAGGCTTTATTTCAGTCCCCCAAGAGAGCTCAAAAACTTGGCAGAAAGATTACACACCATTGGCAAAAGCTGCTTTTATGCCTCTTCAATAGAAGGATTATCACCATGAAAAAGGTGAGTTCAATTTCATCATATTTCTTGCATCTAATAATATACCCCACCACCACATTCTGAAGCAAACCACAGTAGACCGAAGCCAGACCTAACGGCCAATTAAAAAATCATTAAAACCTTTTGTGTTGTTGTGACATATTTCATAGTATTACGGTGTATTTATTAAGGCCAAGTTATACTCTAAAATGTAAAAAAAAAATCGCAATAGCAAGGATTTTATCATCCTGCCTTACCCAAAATAGAAATAATAGAGTAACAATCGGCATTTTCAGAGGTGGTATTACTTGAACAGCAATATAATACCTATGCCTTGAACTACCATTTTGAAAGGTCACTTCTACAGAAGTGGAAAACAGACAGCCAGATAACACAAACACTGTAATGGCTTTAGAATGGGTTTATTTTAAAGGAAAGCAAAGGAAGACAGTACTGTAATTCCACTGAGATGCACAATAAAGCAGGAACTTCACTTCTACAGAGCTTAACTTCCATATGTGCACTTGGCATCTATCTTTCTCCATTTGCAAAAAAAAAATTAATTTGGATAATTTATGTTAAAAGTTGCTGGACACATTCATGTATTTTTAAAGAGAATAATGTGCTTTCACTCTAGATACACTCAAACTTATCAAACGCAACCTATATTCTTGATTGGAGCATAATAAGCAAAAAAGGAAATTAATACTAGTACATAAAAGTAAATACCAACATCAGAAGTCAACTGCA
The DNA here is from genome assembly GCA_013400615.1 of Syrrhaptes paradoxus. Classification (NCBI taxonomy): domain Eukaryota; kingdom Metazoa; phylum Chordata; class Aves; order Pterocliformes; family Pteroclidae; genus Syrrhaptes; species Syrrhaptes paradoxus. The sequence goes on along the minus strand of VZTO01018432.1, from coordinate 88,075 downwards.
GAGTACCCACATTGCCTTTTTTCCCCCCTATTCTGTAACAACTTTGGTCTCCTTTACCTTATACACATCACTACCTCTGTTCACTCCTTCTCTAGTCTCAACTAGTTTGTGTACTTTCCTTTTGCATTTGAACAAAGAATAAAGTACTTCTCACATATATGGTTACAAACAAAAAGCATCAATCACACCTGCTTCTGCTTTCCCCTTACACTGAAGTTGTAGCTATACCAATAATCACTGTAATAATCATCTTTAAATACTAGTAAAGCACAAGGGAAATTCATGCTCCCAGGAGAGTTGATAGCCATATCTACCATTTTAAAAATAAATTTAGAAAAAAGTTACAGTTCCATTGTTAAAGACTTTCAAGAAAAAAAATTGTGCTTTTCAGACACTGGATTACAAAGCAAGCTCTCCTAAAATTGAGTCAGCTGAAGTATGGAGCACCAGGAGAATTTCCAGCATCCAACTTGTACTACCAGCGACCATCTTGGATGAAGATGTATCACCCTCAGCCATCAAAGTGGGATTACTTAGATTTTTATTGTGCTTAAAACCCACCTACACCATCTATGTCTTAACTAAACCAAGACCACTACTTCTGCCATCTATGTATCATAAACCAAACAAACCCAATCTCATTATGTACAGCATTTCATAAATAATTTAGAATGGCAATTTCATTTCCTTTAGATCAGGAATTTAGCCTGTTGAGAACAAGAAATCTTTCCTACTCCTATTAAATATTTACTATATGGCTGCGCTGGCATCATCACAAGAAACACTGCATACAAATGTTATGCATTAGAAAAATACAAAAGCTACATTTAAAACACTTAAAAGATGCTGGCAAGCAGACAATAGCTGTGAAATACTAATAAAGGTGACAGCCTAACTTTCACTGCTGATTCTTTCCAGGACAAAAAGCAGCCACACAAGGCAGCTTAAACCTTTGCTTTAAAGTCAACATGCATCAAGTAGATTTCCATAAAATGGACATCTTTCACTACCTGAAAAAAATTAACTAAAAACATTTTTAGTGAAGCAAAGACAACCAACTTGTTTCCCCATACAGCTTTTGATCAATGTGCATTACAAACTTAGACAGGTCATAAGTGTTTACCAACTTCACGTATGCATTACAAGTACATCTATCCCCCTCTGCCAGCAACATTTCTACCTTCAGAAAAGCAAACCTAACAAATCTAACTAGGATTGTAACATCCACAAGACAACCCGTAAGATGATGCAGAATGCAGGGGCCTTAAGAGTAACACACTGTCTTCAGTATTCCATCCCCTGTCACCCAAAGAAGGCTCCAATGTAATGTAAAATCTATTGGTCTAGACTGTTTCACTAAGCTTTTACATGGATGTCCTAGCACTAGTCACATAACCATATCTCAAAGCAACAGGCACACAGCACAATAAGATTTACCAATCCCATTGCAACTTTCAGATTTAAAAGCACAATTGCCTGTCCCAACAAACAGAGCTACAGCTTGCACTGCAGCAATAACCACCACAGTCACTGGTTTCTGGCAGGACTCAGCACACACTGTAAAGCAACAATTTTCCCAAGTGAGTCTNCCTTCAGTCTCAGGTCAGCAGGCACCTATGATGCTTGTATTTTCTAACCCCTTCCTAGCAACAAGCAACTAGACTGCAACACTGACCATGCTGCAATCCCTATTTCTGTAAGCAGAGGGTAAACACACTAACATTTCTCCATTGTAAAGAGCACAGTAGCCCTGAGCTACCATAAGCTAATCACCACTGTGCTCAGCACTAGCTTTTTAATCCTCTCTTGCTGCCAGTTTGAATTGCCACTTTCAAATGCATCAACCAGACACCCACTAAGGCAGCAACTGCACTTCTTCCTAGCACAGCCCTTCAAGACAGCTGCACTCTTTTTAGTTCTAATGACTTGAGAAGGTACTAAAATAAAGGCACTGATGGCCACCAAGAGATGGTACTCCCATTATTACTAGAGATGGCTATCATGGTGTTTTTCTTTTTGTATAAGAGTCATGCAAAATATTTAGTAACTTAGTATGGCATAATCCTTTCAATCATGCTTAGGCTCAGTTTGAGGGAGATAAAGGCATGTTTTGTTGGCTGTAGTTTTCCAAGCACCAAAGGCAGTCGGATCTTCAAAAGAAGTGAGGGTCAATTTATTCCTCCCACATAAGGCACACCACACAGTAACAGCTGATTTGGCTCAGCTGGGGATCAGATGATGCAGATCAGACTGTCGGGAAGGAAGAAGGCAGTTTCTCTGTTAGGCTAGGAGAACTCATCTGGACTTCACTATGCCATTTCATGTAACTTCTCAAAAGGGGTGCATATGAGAATATAGACAAGCTAGGGCAAATAACGACAAAGAAACCCTACTGACATAAGAGTACAGGCTCAAGGTGGATAACCATGGAACATTGAACCAGGAGACCCCAGCAGAAAAAGACCTAAGAAAGACTTTTCAGAAGAGAGAGGAACCACAGCAGCATTAGCTGAGGCAGCATTATGGGGAAACTGAGGCACTGGAATAGGATGTGTCTGGGCTTAAAGACCAGTACATTATTCGGAGATGATGCACAGAGCATCTTGAACCACCTGCAGAGGAAGCAAAGCTGGACAAAGAGTGCTTCAGCAAGCCATGGGAGGCTGTGAGATACCACCCAGAGCAAGGGTTGCATACTTTCTGGTATTGATTATAGCTAGAGCCCAGGCTCAGAACTTAAGCCTTTTCAGGAATGTCTCCAGTGTTTTAAAAGGGCTGCTGCAAACAGACTGCACACCCATGAACTGTGCAAGACCAGATGTTTTAACACATTTGCTAATGAAAATAAACATTTTTTAGTGAAGAGCACAGCTCAGCTGTTTTATGTAAATGGATGGAAAGGCTGTGCCAGTACAGAAGGAGTATCATTAATCCCACAAGTCTTCTTCAAAGAGATGAAGAAAAATCTTCCTCACAGAATAGTCTGTCAAAGCTTCCAGATCCTCTTTTAGAACCCCCATCTTTTAAGAGTGCATCCCACAATTTAAACCATTTAAGCTGGTAGATTCATTTTGCGTTATTTATTTTTAAGAACAAACTCCAATCAGCAGCAGGAAAGCTGGCCTAATTTGCCACTTAGTGGTCAAGATGTAAATAAAAGTTCCAGCAAGCTTCAGCTGACCACAGTGGAGAACAAAGTAGTATTTATAGCTTGGTCTCTGCTCAGCCACCAGCTCAGAAACCACAGAAGGACACGTTACAACACATGACTTAGAGCACGTGATAACAAGTGCTCAAGCTTCTCTTTCAGCCAAGGACTCCCTCTCTTCTATGGAATATTCTTTCACCTTGCTTCTCTATTTTAAAACAGAGATAGAAACCCATTGCATTATCATGCCTTAAACTATTTTAAGAAAACATAAGTCAGGTACACNCCAAACTGAGCACACATCTAGTTTCAACACCTAAATGCAGGTCCAGAATAACTTCTCCAAGCAAATGCACCCACAGTGTTCCATGGTGACACAACTATCTTGTCATGGAAGCTGGGACTGGTCATCTTAAGTCTCAAGGGCACACACATCTTTACACTATTCGTTACTAATTGAAGTCTAGTAGCTTTTCTTTTCCAGCCTCTTGGGTCACACTTACACATCAGCAGCTTCCAAATTAAATTATAGGCACATAGCTTCTTTAGGCTCCCAAAGAGTTTGCTATCCACAGCTCCCTCCTCACCTAGCTACTCACTACCATTCTCTTTCACAAAGGTTTGGGCTTCCCCAGATATTATGAATATCTGAATTAAGGAACATGAATCAGTCAGCTTAACAAATTACTCAGGAAGTTTGAAAAAAATACATTCTTTATGAAAAAAGTTTTCAGAATAGCCACATGAGCAATTAGACCAAGTAGGAAGTGATTACAATAACTGGGTATAGGCTGACTACAATAATTTTTCTTTAACTGGAACAACAGGAACCAGGAGAAACACTTCAACCTGGTCAGGCTTACAGCTATTAAAGCCTCAACTCTGCCTACAGCAGTTTTTACTGAGCAGATGAATACAAGGAAGTTGTCAAGAACCTCCATTATGACAATCTTAAAGCATGAATGAACAAATACACCAAATGATATAATTACCACTCAGAATAACAGCCTGTGGAGTCTGTAGGTTATCACTTTAAGATGTTATGCAGCTTTATCCACAGAGCCTGTTTTAAACTAGGACGCCTTATTATTACCATCTGCTTAGAGATTAAAACCAAGATGGCTGCAAAGAGGTAGGGGTATTTTCTCCTTTAAATTAACATTAAGCATAAGTCAACAGTTCTTATTTTAGAATCAGAATAATGCAGGTTAGAAGGAATCTCTACAGCTCATCTAGTCACTTTTTATGGAAAGAGTTAAAAAGCATGAAGCATTTCCAGACTAGTCTGACATTAACAAATGTTCTGTTGCTTGTTTTAGAAGTTTAAATAATTATTTTCAGAACAAATTAATTCCAAATATCCTTAGTGAAACAGATCATATACACCTTGTCTTCATGTAGAGACCTTGATTTTGAAGCATTGGACACTGACCTTCACACTAAACCAAAGAAACCTTCCTTTACCCATCTCCCACAGTTGTCTGTGAAAGGGTTAAATGTGCTATAGGCTTTCACAATCTTAACAAGGGATTCCTGTGCTGGCTAGCATCCTTATTTCAGTAAAAACATGTTCTAATAAACACATAGGAGGAAATGCTAAGCATATAACAGCTGTTCCATTTTCCCCCTAAGTCATTATGCTTTGATTGCACTTCAGCTTTGGGAAGATCAAGCCACANCACCAGCTCAGAAACCACAGAAGGACACGTTACAACACATGACTTAGAGCACGTGATAACAAGTGCTCAAGCTTCTCTTTCAGCCAAGGACTCCCTCTCTTCTATGGAATATTCTTTCACCTTGCTTCTCTATTTTAAAACAGAGATAGAAACCCATTGCATTATCATGCCTTAAACTATTTTAAGAAAACATAAGTCAGGTACACTGAAATCAAGGAGATTTTACTTCTCTACTTTCCTTCCAAACAGTCAAACAATCTTCACCACCTTTTACTCAACCTAAGGCCTCAGAACCTTTCCAGAACTCATCAGCTCTTAACCCAGTGAAAAGTCCTTCAAGAAGAGCTTACGGTCAAATCCAGTACTTTTTTTTTTTATGGTAACGGCATTGAACAAATAAGTGTTTATACAGACATCCAGAGTTGATGCTGTCTTCTTTCTCTCANCAAATTACTCAGGAAGTTTGAAAAAAATACATTCTTTATGAAAAAAGTTTTCAGAATAGCCACATGAGCAATTAGACCAAGTAGGAAGTGATTACAATAACTGGGTATAGGCTGACTACAATAATTTTTCTTTAACTGGAACAACAGGAACCAGGAGAAACACTTCAACCTGGTCAGGCTTACAGCTATTAAAGCCTCAACTCTGCCTACAGCAGTTTTTACTGAGCAGATGAATACAAGGAAGTTGTCAAGAACCTCCATTATGACAATCTTAAAGCATGAATGAACAAATACACCAAATGATATAATTACCACTCAGAATAACAGCCTGTGGAGTCTGTAGGTTATCACTTTAAGATGTTATGCAGCTTTATCCACAGAGCCTGTTTTAAACTAGGACGCCTTATTATTACCATCTGCTTAGAGATTAAAACCAAGATGGCTGCAAAGAGGTAGGGGTATTTTCTCCTTTAAATTAACATTAAGCATAAGTCAACAGTTCTTATTTTAGAATCAGAATAATGCAGGTTAGAAGGAATCTCTACAGCTCATCTAGTCACTTTTTATGGAAAGAGTTAAAAAGCATGAAGCATTTCCAGACTAGTCTGACATTAACAAATGTTCTGTTGCTTGTTTTAGAAGTTTAAATAATTATTTTCAGAATAAATTAATTCCAAATATCCTTAGTGAAACAGATCATATACACCTTGTCTTCATGTAGAGACCTTGATTTTGAAGCATTGGACACCGACCTTCACACTAAAACAAAGAAACCTTCCTTTACCCATCTCCCACAGTTGTGTGTGAAAGGGTTAAATGTGCTATAGGCTTTCACAATCTTAACAAGGGATTCCTGTGCTGGCTAGCATCCTTATTTCAGTAAAAACATGTTCTAATAAACACATAGGAGGAAATGCTAAGCATATAACAGCTGTTCCATTTTCCCCCTAAGTCATTATGCTTTGATTGCACTTCAGCTTTGGGAAGATCAAGCCACATGACACACAAGTGCTACAAGACAGTGCACACCACAGGGTTAGTTTGGTGAGGAAGGGCTGGAGTTATTTCCTGGCTGGTTCATTTGTTTTTAAATAATATTCCCTCCACTATGTAGCCCCCTAAACACTTCTATTCATTCCATAAACTGTAAAGCTTCTTGACATTTACATGTAGTGTTAACTCCCACCCCTTTCCCAGTTACTCCTTTTCTGATGCCAAATGCTACCCACAAAACAAGACAGCATTCCATGATGTCAGCACTTGTCAAATCATGCCTGACTCCAGTCATTGCTCTGGGATGTCACTGCACCTCAGAAGCACAATCTAGAACCCCTGGCCTGCATCCAGCAGCAGTGCCATAAACACACTTTTCCACTCCTGTACTGATCTAACCACCCAGAGCCAGGCAGGAAGCTCCCTACACTAGAGTCCAGGGGCTGTAAAGACCGTGTTTCTACGTTTTCTCCATACATCTCCAAGACACAGATGTGAATTTGACAGTGAAGAGTGCAGTGGCGCTTCTTCCCTTCATCATAATACTCTTCAAAGATCAGCTAAAAGCCACACAACCCAGCAGCTGTTATTTTACAGCAAAAAGAAGTCATTACAAGCAGAGTTAAGTGGTCTGACCGGAGGCAGAGGGCAAAGGCAAGAAGAAAAGCCAATGCTACAGTCTTACTAGCCTTAAAGGTTTGCAAGTACTTGCAGTTGTCTCAATGACTTAACTACAACTATGACCCAACCAAACATTGTTTGGCTTTTGTCATCATTTTTAACATGCAAAAAAAGCAAATCCATGTGTAAAAGCATTATTATTTTCACTTCACAATACCTTATAACTTGTTGTAGGCAGGAAAATAGCAAAGGAGTACTGATATTTTAATTCTACATGCCCAGCAGAAATTTAGCCTCAAGTTATTTTTTCAATATATTTTTTTAAAAGCTTCTTTTATATATATGCTGACATAAAAGCTCTTTGAACTAAAGATGCTCAAGGTAACCTTTTCACTTCTTCAGAAGGACATCAAGCGCTTAAGAACTTTCCTTTAAGAAAATGAGACAAGCCTTTCAAATTTGAGACCTCCTGGGCTGAAAGAGACAGGAGATGCAAAACGACAATCCAGACTGCCCTTTAATACACCTGTGTTTACACCTGCCCATGTTCACTGTGCACTGCTCCACAAAAGCATGTGAAGCTTTCCTACTGCTTCTAAGCCATTACAGCCATTAATTATGCAAGATTAACCTCCTTATGTCAGACAAAAACTTTACAACATCAAGAAGTCAACATATTCATAAACCATCTTAACATGATCACACAGTTCAGTGCTGAGGACAGAGGCTTTTTTCATTTCCCTTATTTTCTCCCCTCCCAGTGCCAACACACATGCATCTCCTACCAAATTAGGCCATCTGGTCACCTGACAACTGTAAATAGTAAACAGACAGTTAATACCATTCAAGTGATTAACAACACTACAGCATTCACAGGTGAAATTACAATAACCCTGTGGGTTTGTTTCAGTGGAGTTTTTTTTCATCTTAGAAGGTGAAAGAATTTTATTGTGCTCAATGACTTTGTCATTAAGCAAAATTCTTATCTCAGCTTTAAACCACCTGTCCCCATCCTCCCCACTGTGATACTACAGACCAGCCATATATATTTAAGTGTATGTATCTGCTGTACAGAGGATAGACACTCCTGCAAAGACCTTAAAGTCAACAAGAAAGAGTGGATTTGTTTAGAATCCTTAGAACTGATTCAGTTTAACGTAGTTGGGAATTGATTGAAAATGTAGTACCACAAAGATAAAAATACTAAACATTCTTAAAAATGAGACAGTATAAGATGTTTTAAAATCTATATATTGGATTTTAAAAAACAATAAATTAACTTGAAAATGTTTGTAATACCTGGTTACCCAACAAATCTTGGATTTTTCTTTTTTAAGCCTAGACAAACAGAAAGGTTGTACTGGAGTTAAGCCTTCTGAAGTTCCTACTAGAGGTCAGGAGGCTAGAATGTGAAAGATTTTTAAGATAACAGTAAATGTTATCTTAAATAAGAGTTAATGTACTTGGAACAATACATCAAATTAACAACAGTAGCATTTCAGTACATTCCATGTTTACAGAGAAAAGACTGAGCATTAAACTAAAGCACAAGTATTAATAGAGTGAGGAATCTTTCACCGAAACAAAATGTTAAGCCTGAACTTATTTACATTGTACTTCTACTAATGTCAGCATGAAAGTTAATTATTCTTTTAGTTATGATTTGGTCAATAAACTGTTTTGAGCCTCCCTTTGCCATATCCTATCTCATACATACCTGTCCTGGGTTAAGCCAAGACCGAGTTAACTTTCTTCATAATAGCTAGCAAGAGGCTGTGTTTTGGATTTGGGCTCAGAAGAAAGCTGATAAAAGTTATGTTTATGTGGCTGCCAAGGTCTTTCAGCTTCTCTGGCTGTCTGCAGACAGGAGAAGCTGGGAGGGAGCACAGCCCCAGTCACTAGCCCAGGATTTGAACTCAGGTTCAGGACTGAGACCCAAAGAGGCCAAGGATCTATTCCATAACATACACGTCATGCCCAGTATATAGGTGAGGACGNGGGGGGGGGGGCGCGGTGGTAGAACTGGGTGAGCGGGTGTGTGTGAGTTGGCCCCCAGCCAAGCACAAACCCATCACAATACTATATTTCACATAATGAAATAGTCTGTTTCTACATAGGCACACTTTGTAATAAGATTAATTGGCAGCCTGTTTTTTAAGAACTTTCATGGCAGTTAAATTTTAAATAATGCCTTGTCCCTCTGAAAAAAAAACCCACAAAACATAATTCAGAATAAGCAGGGCATCAACCTTCCCACCAATGTTTCCTCTACATTTGTTTTACTCTACCCAAAACACACCCCAGTGACTGGTATGGTATTTCTGTTACTCACCAGTAAAGTTTGATACTAGGCCCATCTACACAGCTAAAGGCATAATAATAGCTTAAGAGGTACCAACATTAAAATGTCTAGAGACAGAAGGTGTGCAAAAGCCATCAAGACAAAGCCATAGACAAAGACAACACATGTATTTTAACAGACGACCACAACTCTCCTTGAAGTCAGCTTTGGGACCTCAGAGTTAAACACTCTACTCATTCAGGAAACACTGTTCATGCCTGTCTAAGAAATGACACTTTATTCCATTTCAAGTCACCTCCTGAATAAGATGAAATAAACTGACTTCAGCTTTTTGTGGACCACTCTTCTTCAGGTGTATTATAATCCAAAAATAAGATTAGATTGGATTCTCCAGACTAGTGTTCTGCAGGAAAGAAAACTAAAGAAACTATGATTATCAGTAACCTACCTGATACTGCTAGTAACAAACTTCCAACTGCAAGAGCAATTTCTGAGAGGCAGGTGTCATTCAGCTATCTTCTTTGTAGCTTCAGTATTATCAACACTTCATGGAAGGAAGTGATTTCCATCATTTACAGGGTGGAATTGTTAACCAAGCCTTCTCCAAAATACACACAGCCATTTTTCCCCCCCTCACATTAATCATTACACTGTCTTATGCACATCATATATGTTCCAATAACAGCAGTATTTTTCATGGTTTTATTTTGTAATTACCTCCTCACAAGTACAGCAGTTTAATGTTAGCTATCAAATGCCACTGCTGATACAGATCCACCTCAAGAGTAGCCACTTGTCTTCATTATGAGTTGCATAAAATAGTTACACAAGCACAGATAAATGGATACTAGTGTTTGTACTAAACTATAATCATTTGCACAAAACCCTCATTAATAGGGCTTTGAAAAGATCTGAAGGGCTATGTAAAATGCTAAGCATGAACTGCAAGTTGCTAATGCAATTCCCGTAAGAAATCCATTTCAGTTCCTCTCCGTGTCCACTTCACAATGTGAATTAGAAGCATTAGACACAAAAACCTACTGAGTAAACTGGTTCAACTCCTCCCCGCTCCCCAGTTCATCCACACAATTCTCTCTGGACAAGTACTTCATACACAAAGTTTCTTTTTCTGCATATAGCTATTTTGATTATTAACATCAATTTCGCAAAACTTTAATGGCACTTCAGCAGATGTGCTTTTCAGAGGATTTCACAACATCCTATCTTAGTGGCAAAGTAGAGGAAGAGCCTAATTGTCCTTAATCCTCTATTTAAAATAGGTTAGACGAAATCCTCTTTTGACTGAAGTAAAGAGATTAGTGAGTACCACCAGAAAGAAGAAACATTTACCCTTCACCCTGCCATATATCTAGGTGAGTTTAATGATTACTGAAGGAAACAAATTAACCAGTCTCCTATTTCAAAAAGGGTAATTAGTCTACAGGGAAGAACAGAATAAACAGGAAAATTCCCTACGAAATCTCCAAATTCTTAAGCTTTCACACTTGTAGTAGCTACCATGATAATATGAACAAAAACAAGCACCCCAGAACAGTTTCACAGTATACCTCAGTAACCAGACAGAAGAACTAGTACAAAGCCCTTTTTTTTAAAATGCCAATACAGTTCTGGAAATATTGGAATAATTCTTGACATTGCCAAATGAACTGCATACAATTTCAGGAAGTACATGTGCACACACCTGCACATGAATGCACGTGCATGTATGCAAATGGAGGAATAAAGGGAGAAATCGTGTGTAGGAGAAGGAGAAGCACTGTAAAACATGTAATGAGAATAAAAACAGCCTAAGACACAGTCATTATAGGCTTACATCCACACCCAGTTTTCTTCCTGTGACATGGTAATTTTATTACTTGAAAGCATTAAACTACGCTGGCAACTTGCCTCTATGGAAGAGCTGGGTAATAGTCTCATTCCTGTCCTAAGGAAAGATGAATGCAGAGAAATTAACATCTACATCTGCAAAGATATTTAGGTACCTTATCAGCCTGTGGTCTTCTGTGATGTTTCAAACAAACTCCCCAGCCACTGGCTCATCTCAGTCTCCTAGAATAACCCAGGCTGGGCTGCCTGTTTCTTCCTAGAAAGACTGCATTTTTAATATAGTGTCACCGATATTCAACACTTACAAAACTAAAAGTTAAATTGATAAAAAAAACAGAACACTTTTCATGATGACTCAAGAGCATGTTTGCGCCACAGGCTTCTCAGAGTCATTCCTGAGAAGGAATTAAAAAAAAAAACAACTGGTGTCTGTACGATATAAAAACAGAATCCTTGGTTTGTCTTGTCTACCTGCAGCTGTTGCCATGGCAATTACAGCAGAGAAGATAATAGCATTCCAGTGTCATTCTGCCACATAGCTCAGGATGAACTTCAATTGAAATGTCCCTTGACAGTTATACAAATAGAAATACTACATTATCCTGGGCAATGGTAAACCAGTAGAATAGGCAGCATTACTCTGGAAAAATATAATCTGACTAAAAGACTTACATGAGGAGAGGCAGGCTATTTTGCTCAAAAAAAACGCAGTAAAGTTGAATCCAGTTGCATAACAGGTGTTAAAACATCTGCTCAGTCTTTTCTGTGGCACAGTTTTCTCTTGGTTTCCTCTCCCTGCCCACACCTGCACATGACATGGAGGAGGCACCTCACCAGTCAGGCTGCAGCTTCTCAAAAAACACAACTATTTTCTAGTTGCACTTAAATGTGGTTAGTTTAAACAAGTTTACTATCCCCATCTCAACAGCACAAACAGTTGCCAGCTATATTTGTGGAATGTTTTACTTGTCAACCCAGTTACTATTTTCTAAGCATTTTGGGCTTAAAAAGCAGACCCATTAGAAAATCCCATTCTACCTTACCACTTTTCTTGTTTCAATTACTACTGTGCAAAAGGAGCAAAGAATGAATGAGAAACACAGAACAGAGAGATGTTAAGCTGTAAGTGTGCTACATTGTACGTTGCCCTCTTCCATTCCCAAAAAATTTTTTGAAAAGGCTTCCTGCTTTCAGTATTGATACTCTGTGGTGCTTCAGAAAAGCATAAAAGCAGAACTATTTAAAAAAAATATGTTTTTGGAAATCAAAAAACGTGCTATCAAAAGACATAAGCAACTCTGCAGCTCTCATCTCAGAGACAAGTATTTTCAATGCTAAAAATGGCAAGGTTAGAAGTTCTTCATCTATTTTCAGTCACTGAAATACTTCTACAATTTAGATGCTCCAAAAGCAATGTTTTCTACTATCAGAGAGCATCTGATGAATGCAGATGAGCAATATTTCGTAGTCAATAGCAACCAGCTTGTAATAGGTACTCTGTCTTCATGTAAGTAAGCTGGTTTACATACATAATGTCCTATTTTCATTTGTTTATTCTCAAAAAAAAGGAAATCATGTTTTTCTTGTGAAAATTAATTAATTGATGGGGTGGGGGGAGGGGAAAAAATTGCCTATGCAATTGTCCGTGTTTATTGCCCCTTAGCAATAACCAATTGATGGGGAAGGGAGAGTGTCTGAGGGTTTTTTTGAGCCTTGAATTATACTGAAACATCTTAAGAATATATTACAAAACCAGAATGAACACAACAAGAGTTACTACTAGTACACAATAGCTAGTTAGATTTCCAGAAGCGCCAGATCCTGTCAGCCACACTCAATATTCAGCAGAAGTAACTTCTGAGGTTAAGCAAAGCTTTCAGACTTTTTAAAATGACAGGGTGAAAAGCACACAGGTAGCTTTCCATAGACCTGCTCCCCATCCCCGCTCTCCACCCACCCCCCCCTACCCACCCCCCCCCCCCCCCCCAAAAAAAAAAAGGCAAATAGGAGAATAACAAAACAATGGTGCTTGGGGAAACAGGAACTCAGAAGTTACTCATGCTGTTAGACATACTCTGTCACACCTTCCACAGCAGGAAGAACTGGTACCCGCAGAAAAGCGGAGATGCAAGATGGGAAGCATCTCAGGTTTCAAGAAAACACTGACACACTGACTTGCGCAGGAGATAACAAAAATGCATTACATACCAGGGCTAGACACAAACACTCAAAAAATGCAAGCTACTAATTGCTGACCTGTGAATGCTCACATAGCTCCTACTGAAAACAGCTTTTGTACAATCAAGACAGTTTGCATACAAAGAGCCCATATATAAGCACATTTACATGACATTTAAGACATCTCAAGATCTTGGCAGAATTATATCCCTTAAATTTAAAAAAAAATAACCTCAAACCTTTTCACGTATTGTAAGGGACAGCTATAAAGAAAACAGTGTTTATTTTAACAGGCACCTTAAAAAACATCTGAACAGCACTAGTTTGATGCCAGCCTGAAACAGTGCAGAGAAAGCTGAATAACTGAGCAAAAGCAAGAACTGGAATGCAAGTACTCTCGTTATGTATTAACTGAACACAGATTTAAAACAGTAGGTCACCTGAAATGCTTGATAAATGAACTGTCTTTTTAGACACAAAAAATTCCAGAGCACTGAGGCTTACAATTTGCCAACTTTCAGGTCAAAGCAGTTATCAACCTTTGCTGTATCAAATCTAGACAAACGGAAGAAAATCCTGAAACTCAATATTCATTTAAACCTACTAAGACTACACAAGTAAAATACTTAGGAAACCTAATTAGAAAACAGTTTTAGAATTATACTGCCAAGAGAAACAACAAAATTGTCTAAACCAATGACTAAAAGCCACAGGCTGCCATGGCATTAAGTAGAGAACTTTCAAAAAGCCCCTAATATAACTTCCTGGTTAGGCTAGTCAGTCACCTTCTCAAACTATGATTAAAGCTGACCCACTCCAATGCAAGTGAAAAATAAAATATGCATTTGTAAACTCATTTATTCCAATCTCCCAGAAAAAGTTTTTTCAGAAATATCTGCAGAACTGATAGGCCAGCAGCTTCCCAGAGGCCAGAGCTGTAATAAATTACTGTTACTTCTGGAAGCAAGTATCTGCTGCTATACACATTTAAAGATATTTACATGGGCAACAGATACTTAACAGACAGATTTGTAATCCTGAAGTAACAGAAGAACCAGAAAGACAAGAAGTAACGAAGTAGCAGCATCTCTAGATATACTACATAATACAGGTAAAATTGTTCAGTAATACAGACCTCTGACCCAGTAATATTTATCGTACAACCCAAAGCCATCAACCTGGGCAGCAGCACTTACTGATGAGGGCCAGCTGTCTTATAAATACCAAACCATAGGCTGCAAGAAATTTAGCAACCATTTAGCATCCAGACAAGCATATGCTGAAGTGTGACGCTTTTCTAGATTGCCCAGATACATTCAACTCTATCATATTCAGAAACATCCAAATCCACATTCAGCTATAAACAGCTATCATGAATACACAAGAGACATACACACATTCAAGGAAAGCGTTCATTTTATGAAAGATAAGTCATCAAGACTTTAAGATTATTAGCCATCTCTTGACTATAAAGAAGAGGAACTTCAGAAGCAAGGAAGAAATAAGTTACCAGAAAAAACTAATGCAACTGCAGTTACATGGCCAAACTATATTGCTTAATGATATCCACACAGTGTCCCAAATAATCTAACTATAAAACAGAAGCTAATTTTGTATGAGCATGGTTTTAATTATCATTGCATGTTTGCTTTTTCCCTAAATAGTGTACTGCTTAGTATTAAGCTAACAAGTTCCTCTCATTACTGAGCACACAGCAAGCTCTGCACAACACTTGCAGGACAGTACACACTATTTCTGCCTTCTCGGGGAGGGCAGCCTCACAGCCTAAGGTAGCACACATCCTCTGGGGAATGCACAAACAATCCAAGAAGACAGAGAAGCATGTTGTCTGACACAAAGGCAACATCCAGAAAAAAAGGTTATATTTTAATAGAGTATGTAAGCATACCCGCCCTCCAAGGCAATTTTCATACTACCCTCACATAGCCATTGTTTCCATTATTTGGGAAAGTAGATTAAACAATACAGTTCTCAAAATTTTATTTTACTGTAGAAGGCTTATTCAGATTCTGTGGTTCCACATAGTGGAAAAGTGGCATATTCAAGATGTTTCTATTTCATTACTTAATGATGCCTCTGATATACCTCACACAGTTTGAAACAATAAAATACACAGAATATTTTAATTAGACAACTAAGAAAAGTTACATTACTATATTTCAGTTTTAAGGATCACAAAGCATTTAGAATACTACTTTGAACTGGATGTCAGCTGCACTGCACTGAAACAAACACCTTTTATATAGGAAGTTCTTTACCAGCAGTCCTATGACTTGCGTATGGCTGCAGTAATGGCAAAGGGAAATAAGAGCTCAAGTGAAAAAAAACTGCAGAACGGTAGAACAACAATGTAAATTTTGAAGTTTAGTAAGAGAAAGACATCACTGCCTCTGTCCTTCTAAGAGACTACACCATCTCTCATAGCGGAGAGCTATGAGCTACAGTACAACTAGCATGCTGAACATGTAACTTATCCAACCCAGGTCCCTGAACTGTTCCAAAATCTGGAAGATATAAAGACAACACTCAATGCCGGTAAAACAGCAGACAAGTATTTCAAAACGCTAACCAGGAAACCAACTTCAACTTGAACTGGCAATGCCCAGTAATCATTATGCTTCTGCAAGACCTCAGAGATACGTGCTATTTCACACTGCTTCAGGACAGTGACTGCAACAACAGTAAGGAAAAGTGGAATGGGGGGGACCTCCACAATCAAGGATAAGAACCCTAGTATTTAACTTATTCCTTTATGTCCCACAACATTTAGCATGGGGAAAGAAAATAAATTATGCAGAACTCTTGGAAAACATCCTATTGGAACCCTACATTATTACAACACATAGCAACTGTTGGTTATCCCCCAGATCACACCATACCACCAGTAAAAGCTCCCAGCTGCCTCAACAACATCTCCAGCCTGCATCAGCCAGGGTTCTCAGGATAATCCAGAGACCAGCCTGCTCTGGAAAGGAACTTGCAGCTGAAAAAGCCCACAACATGACTTGAAAACAAAAATCCATAGTTCTAGTACATCAATCATTGAATAGTTTCTGTATAGACTTTAACTAAAGCCAAGCTTGAGCTTACTTTGCTATAAGCACAAGATGTACCTATCCTCTCCAACTCTCCTGCAGAAGTGTCACCGCCTTGTCTCCCTTATTAAAAAGCAGCTTGGAAAGGGGCAAGCACATCTACACTTGTGAGGCATACCTGGTGTACATATAGATATTGCTGACATGTGCATCTGCTACTCATGTACAGCAGTCAGTTCCAGGCCCAGTATTCAAACTATTAATTTTCATTTTCACTGCTGTAGCTGTATAAAAATAGCTGAACCATGGAGATACAAAAAGAAAACACACAACACAGGCATCAGCTTGCCAGATCTTAATGGCCTTACAGAAATGATGAACACAAATTTACTTACAGCAGCTTTTGTCAAAATGATCTTTCCTTGGAAGAAATTATTCAAAATTAAGAAACTGAAGGAATGCAAAAGAACAAGAAGCAACAGGTGAAAATATATAAGACAGCCTGGAACAGCTAGGCAATTATCTAGACATAGCCTATTGGCATACATACAATACAGAAAGCAGTGTGATCTAGGAAATAGGAACACTTCCTCACATAGAATGTAATAATGTTTCATTTAGCTTTTAGACTGCTGAATTACTCTCATCAGCAGTGCAGGAGGGTGATGACAGTCCACAACTTAAAAGCTCGAGTACCTTATTCACAATATACTGTCTTCTCATGTACCTCTTCATCTTTAAAATAACTACCATAGTTACTCTTAAGCCTGTTTCTTTCACATTTGATGCTTAAGCCTACCTTGAAAGAGAAGTTAGCAATGTTATGTAGAAGATTTTAGGGACGAACTAATGTACTATTTGTACAGGTTCCAGATGTGAGCACACACACAAAAAAAAATCTTAAAATGAATCTAGCAGTTAGATTAGCACTGACAGATCACTACACCCAAACTCATCCTGCCTGCTTCCAGACAGAGCTCAGCACAGTTCACCTGAGCTTTGCATATCCATAGAGACTACTGCTTCTCTTAATACCTCATTACATTTTTGAGTATTTTTCTCCTTCCCTCAGGGCCACTTTCTAGGGATCCATATACACACAGCTGCTTTCAGTACTCACCTTTCCATTCTCTCCTCATCCCACATATTACCATATTATAAACGGAAAACAAAAAAAAACAGCCTTTTGCCTCTGCTATTTTTCTTCATTTATACTTAAAGACTTCAGCCTGTATTATGTGGGGATAGCTCCTGACACTCACAAAACTTAAGTGTATTTACTTTTGGTTGGTGGGAGCATGAAAGTTTCCTCACAGTACTTCTTATATGTACTTGGAAGTCCCAATTAGCACTCCCCATCTTTTTAAAATTTCTTCTATACTCAAAAGCAGAAATTTGCAGTTTCCTAGTATTGGTGGTCCCCGACCCTTGTATAGTACAGCCTCACATTGACTTGGATTTTCTCAATTTACTGAAACATTTATTTGTTATCTTGAACATTTGTTAGAGAAGTTGAATGAAACTGGATTCACACACACTGATGCACCTCAGCCTAGGCTTGGATCCAGTCTAATACACTGCTGATTTGCTCTTTCAGACAGTTAGGGTGGGGGAAAACATGCTGACCATCAAGCAAAAGATTAACTCTCTTTCCCCAAAGCCCACCAAGTTCAGTGTGTTTGAATCTTACCACACACTAAAAATCTTTGGACTATTCTGATCATTCACCAGCGTATTTAAATCGGACAATTCCACAAAATACAGCTTGACTGAAACAATATAATAAGGAGAAAGGAAAAAAAAAAAACCACACCCTACAAAAAAAACCAAAACAAACCACAACCTAGAGGTTTTACATACCCTGATAACACGTATCTCGGCACACTGTAAACTACAGTGGTTTGAACTTGGGTTAACCCGTTCTGGTCTAGCGAAGGACAGCCCCGCAGCCGGCTACCCCCGGAGAGGGGCAGCAGCAGGAACCCATGAACAAAATGGGGTTTCCTTCACACACAAAATCACGCGCAGCGGCCCCCACGGCTCCCCTGCCCGCCCTGCCAGTCATGGGACCGTCAAACTCCTGACCGAGCCTTTTCTGCAAGCCCGGGGCCACGGCGCGATGCAGCCCCGCAGAGACCCGCAGCCTGGCAGCTGCCCCTCCGCCGCACCGGGTGGCAGGGCTCTGCCCTCCGCCACGGTACGAGCTGCGCTTTGAGGGAAAGCCCCAAGGGACAGGGGGCTTCCTCACAGACGGCTCACGGGCTCCGGGGCTGGCGGGGGCCCCGCCGGGAGGGGCCCAGCGGCGGTACTCACGTATCGGCTCACGAGGGTCCGGAGGAGGCTGCAATCCATGGCGGGCGGGCGGCCGCCGCTGCCCGGGCACTCAGGTCCGCGCCGCCGGGTGCTCGCCGGTGCCGCCGGGCTCCCTGGCTCGCCTCACTTTCCACATGCAGGGAGCCGCGCTCGCTTCGACAAACCGCTGTTCCTCCGGCCGGGCGCTCGCCGCCGTCCCCAGCTATGCCATGCGCTCGCCGCCACCGCTGCAGCGCGGCGCCCCGCGGCCCCTCATGTCCCCCGGCGTTGCCGCCGCCACAACACTTTCGCAGAGGGGAGGCAGAGAGGAAACACTGCCGCCAGCCGCTGCCAAGCCAGCCGGCTCCCGGGACCAGCTCCCCCGCCTCCCACTCCCTGCGCTGCTCTAGCCGCGCCGCGCGGGCCGCCCAGGGCTTTATACGGGGGGTGGAGGGGGAAGGGGGGCACTCCCCTCCACACGCCGCGAACCCTCTCGGTACCGGCCCAGCCCGCGTCCCGCCGCTCCCGCTTTGATCTCGTCGGGCGGCCCCAGCAGCGCACGTCACGCGGGGCGGGCAGGCATGCGCGCAGCGGCACCCGCTGCCCCCTCCCCGTTCCACACGCGGCGCCGAGCGGCGGTCCGGCAGCAGTGCGTCCGGGTGGCCCTCGGTGCTAACGGCGGTTAATGGCTGCGGGTCGCCCATGGTGGTGGGCGACCTGGGGGTGAGCGGAGCGGAGGGCGGGAGCATAAAACCTGTTGAGAGGAGAAAAGCGTTTGAAAATCTTTCCTCTTTTCACTGCTTTCACCTGTCTCCGGTTTTGGGGTCGGCGGCGGAGCGGAACGTGGGGTGGGAGAAGCGAGGTGGGCGCCCCACGTAGGGGGCAGAAGGGGGAAGGTGGGTGAGGAGGCAGCGAGCAACAGGGAGCGGCCGCCGCGCCCTTCCGGGACGCTCCGGGGCGGAGGCGTTGGCGACCCACCTGTGCCGAGCCCGCCGTGGGCCTCGGGGAGCGCAGGGGTGGGAGGTACCCTCCCAGCGTGAGGGGACGCCCGGCGGCCCCGGCGTGCGAGGTGCCTCGTGTTAGACGACAAAGACGTTAAAATAACTTTAAGAAATAACACGCGGCAGGTCAAAATGGTATGAAGGGCAAAGTCTCCGTCGCGCAGCCGTGCTCCTTTACGCCCCGGTGAGCGAGGAAGAGCGACGGCTGGGACAGGCTGCGGCGGCGGGGCGCAGCGGTGCGTCTGGGCGCGGAGTGGGTGGAAGCTTCCCTGCCTGTGAAGTGCAGCAGGAACACTGTAAGAAGTCGCTTTTCAGTGACTGAAGCCCAAGCGTTACAGCCCCGATAAGCCTGCGAACGGTACAAGTGACTTGTAAGTGAAGGGATGAGCAGAAGTCAGCAAAAATGTGCACAAAGGGAAGCAGGAGTGTTATCTTTATTCCATGTATTTTTTAAAGATATCTGAAAGAACACCTTTCAAGGCCTTTGTTTTCCTCAACTCTTGTGTTTTCGTGCCATTCATACCAAAGGACTCACTCAAGTTTGCAAGAATCTTTTAGGTAGTCTCAGGCAATCTGTGGATTACTCTGTACAGCTTCATGTAAACTAAGACTTTAAGCTAAATACTTTATCCAAAATTAATTGGAACTTATTAATTTCATAAAATTCCATATTTTACTAAAATTAGTTTAACCAAAGCAAACAAAATCAGAAGCATTTTATACTTTAGCAGCAGTCGTGTAGGCTGTCCTTTATCACCTAGCTGACAGACAAAACTAGGCAATTTTTGCTGCTTTGATTTTTCTGTTGTCACAGTTCAGTAATTCTCTGGATACCATAAAATCTTCTAAACCAGAGAGTACCTGAATTTCTAATACAACTAACATACGCAGAAAAAATAGGGATTACACTATGAGAATATCACATAAATACTAAGAGAAAGGACATACAAGTAATTCTCTACAGGTCACCTTTAATTTGGATGCATTATATATGTTCAGCATTTTCTTATTGCTGGTTAGATTGCAAAATGTATCATTTAATGCACAGTAAGTGCAGTGTGGTCAAGCTAATGTTGCTATTCAAACTCTAAAGTGATGTTGGTCTAAAACCCAATTTTCTTCATCTCAGTTACTACTAATAATTTATGTTCACTTGCAGCATCTCCCATTTTCATGCTCCTATTTACAGATCTAACACTATTGTAACATAGGTTTTTGTACTTGGATTTCACTTTCAAGAGATTATCACTGAAACTGTAAGGGTAAAAAGAATTTTACAAGCTATGAAACAACAGGAATTTTTCTCAAAACTAGCAATTCTCCATGAGTTAACACAAAATTACTTTCTAATCTGTTTATTTACATGAACAATTACTAATATACATAAAATATTCTGTGTGCATATCATCACTCTTTAGGAACATAGTTCATCATGAACCTAACTCATGAATATAAAATTATAGTGTCAAAATATACAGATTGTGAAGCTGAAACAGGAAATTATTTTGGTTGGTTTTTAGGATACTTCTCCATTTAGCCATTCCATTTTCAAAGAATCTATGGAATATTCATACTTTGTAATATTTTTATGAGTTATTCCACTTAAACTGTGCCATGTAATTAATCCAATGTCTTTAGTGATATTGCTTCTTACCTAGATTTTGAATGTAAGCAAATTTTCAAAGTATGCAGAAAATGTCTTTTTAAAGTTTTCTTTCTTTTAATACTTTCAGTAGTTTCTTTCATCCAAATACCACAATTTATTTTCCACATAATTAAGTGTAATTTTGTGCATAGAAGCAAGTAATTTTACAAGTTAAAACCTGCAGTATCTATACAGTTTTCCATTAGAGAACCTGTGTGAGCTGCCAACGCTACTTGGTGCACCACATAGAGTGTTTCTGAAGGAAAGGAAGCTCACCTGTAAGACCTGGTAACAGTTAAGAACAGCTCAGTGTTGAGCTTGGTAATCACAGGGATATTTCTGAGCTCCTTGCTGTCTCTGCGCCTTAGGTAACCAAGGCGGGGCTGCAAGAACCATCTTCCTCAGATCCAGAGGCTGGAGCCCACTGGTGGGTGTAGGTCCCACATGGATGCAGAGGTTGTCTGTATTCTCTAAGGTGAAAAGGGGACCACAGCTCCTGTTGTGACTGACTCTTTCAGTCAAGGACAGGGGGAAGGGACACACACACTCAGATAACATTTGCCGTTTCCAGGCTACTGCTCAAGCAGTGTTTGTGCAGAGGGAACTGAGCAGCAGCTGTGTACACCTTTTTGGAGTGACAAGCTCCTCCAGGGTTAGTTCGCAACTGAGCAGGGTGTGTAGGTCGTACTTTTAGACTTAGGTACCTCAAATCTGCCTAAGTTGGGCTTAAGGTGCCTGAATCCTTTATTGGATCTAGCCTGAAGTGACTTGCTAAAGGTCACACTGTGACTTAACAGTCAAGCTGAAAGAGGAACGTTGATCATATCAGTCATGGATCTGTTCTGCCTACTATGCAGTGTTTCACTTTTGAGCAATTTATCAAACTATTTGTGTTTGAATATGCCATAATGTTTATTTCACTCCTCATTTCTCATTTTAAAAATTAACCCCAAAAATTACCTATATGCTGCCTCTAACTTGCATGACCTATCTGTCTTTTCTACATTTCTTGCCTCTTTTCAGTTATCAGAGGGACAGTGGTGATAGAGTACACATTGATAATGTGGTAGACATCGGAGGCGTTAGAGTTCTAGATTTTAAGATGCTTAACATCTGTTTAGATTCCTGCTTCCTACTACATTAGTGACTATGTGCCTGTAGTAGTTATGGCCAAAGTGACTAAATACTTCTTGAAAAAACTGAAAGTGGTAAGAGATGACTTGGGCATATGTGAGAACAATGTGAGGAGAAGGAAACAACAGAGATTGCAAATACACTAATTGCATGCAGCTCATCTGCTTGAGAAACTGGTGTATGCTTTTAGTGAAATCGCTTACCCTGCAGTGTTCCTGGCTTTTCCCCTACAAATACATGACTTCATGATTGTGTCTCTCCCTCTGTTATATTTCTGAAAAGCTAATCAAAAGAACATCTTATTTTCTTTCTTGCTTCTACACCACATATTTGAACTAGTTAATTTGTATTAACAAGGGAGATTATTCCCTCAGTAAAACAGGTGTTTGTGCTTTGATCAGTTTCAAGTAGTATTTTCTCAGATCCTTCTGAATATTGCTTGTGAAAAGAGATGCCAACACTAATTTTGAAGTCTTTGTTTTATGTTAAAAACATTTCACTGCCTGGTGTTTGTGGTAGATGTACCTCATTTGAAGAAGAATGGAACTAATGCTTATTGTGGTACTCTGAGGACTTACCTGCCCAGGACAGTAAACAAATTGAAAGTCAAGGCAAAGTGTGAGGCCAAAGCAAGTAAAACAGCCAGAATGAAACCGCTGTGATGGTGATTTTACTAGAAGTAGAGCGGCCCAAGGAACAGAGGATTAAGCACTGGAGATTAAAGATCACTTCGCTCTTGCTTGACGTTCTTTCTCTAGATCTGTTTTTTTCCACAGAGTGCATGTGAAAATGAGACATACTTCTGCTTCTTTGACCTTTCTGTTTCTAACTTCTGGCAATAATGCATAATTTCTGTTATACTCAAAAGCTAAGTGCACTGTCATTATGGCAAAATGTAATTCCCACATCCTTGCTAACAAAGGTGACCTTTGTTACATAGTTCCTTGACAAAATCATCTAGAAGAACAGAGTTTGGCTTCTAAGTATCTGACATGATCAAATAAATGTGCGTCAGTTAAAATAATGTGGCTGCAATCTTCTGCCGGCTCAGGGAGTTCTCTGCAATTACAACCCAGATTTGTTCATCTGCATTACCTGTGTATGTGCAACTTCATGAATCACAGGGAAATCTTGGTCATTAGTAAATATATCTTTGCAAGAGATTCAGTCCCTGGGTGCTGCAAAATAATGCTTCTCATTAGGAAAGGCACAGCATTCAGGAAGGTCTTACTAGTGACACAAAACAGGAGAAGGTCCTGTCACATGGACCATTTGGAAGACTTGCCCCATCACTGTGAAACAGTGCAGTTAACTCATTAAAAGGAAACCCAGCCTCCACCAGAGGAAGCTTCTCCTGGGACGAAGTGCTGCTGGCTGCTATGGTTACTAATGTGATCTTCCATTTACTTCCTTGTTCACTCACCTGCTTTCCCATTCAAACACCACACACAAAGTACCTTCAGAGATGTTTGTTGCTGGAATACTGACAAACCTCATTAGTGGCAATCATGCATAATCAGGAAAAAAATATACAAATGAGCAGCAAATAAACAGAAGAAATGGAAATGCTGGAATAATATTCTGTCCTTGCTGCTATGTGAACTTTGTGTTCTCTTCACTTTGGATTTGCATTAATGTTAGTCTTGCCTTATGTCTCTGTTTTACACTTCAGTGCCTCAGTCCGGCAATGAAGTCCCCACAGTCAGACTCCTGTGACTGTCGAGCCGAGTGCAGTATCAGGATGTAGATGAGGAGAGTATTCTGTTTTATTTTTGGTATCTTAAAGGGACAGAATGTTATTTTATTTTTGGTGGCACTTCACAGCCTGGTTCTCACCTTTACATATAATTTTTTCACTGTTTTCATTGTTCTGATTAGCCTGTCTAACTGTTTAATGAGTTTTACACTGTGAAACTGGGAAAATAAGCTCTTTATTTTTATTTTAAACTATCAGGAAACAAGATTACTTTTCAAAAATGCATGTGAAAATTCCTAGTTTTCAGAATTAAATAACCAGATGGACTAGTTAGTACAATTAGTATTCATCATAACATACTTCCAGGTTAGGAAATTCTTTTTGACAATATTTTCTCCCAATAAAAACAAGAAGATGATCTTCCAAAAGGATAGTAAATAAAAAGGGTATCACTTTCTGACTACTTTACTGTCGTCTGTAAAATTACTTTTGTTCTGATGTAGCGTTCAATCGAAGCCGAAAAAATCTTTTAGTGGTTTGTTCTTTCCCACCAAACAAGGCACTAAATATAGCAGTATCAGCATCCTGGGCTTCAAAAAAGCTGTGGTTCAGGTTTCTGAAGAGTATCTGCTTTTTCTCCTGACTGTGTTCAATTTGTTTTATAACTGTTTTTTTAGGAAGCAGGAGCAGTTACAAATCAATACATAAAGGACCAGAAATATTAAACACTACCAAAATGAACTTTTTGCTTAGATAAAAATGATGCAGTGATTACAGTCATCAGATTTTCCAGTTTGAAAGTTACAACCAGCTGGAGGACAAGCTCCTAACAAAGGGTCACAGCACTGCAGTCTAGGGCAGTCTGACTTGTCCCAAAGAGAACGCCCCGCATACCTTTGCATCGTTCAGCTCTTCCCCTCCCACCTGGTTATTCTTAGAAGCTGCATCCTCATGCGCTGGGAGTGGACACAGCGGCTGTGGAGTGGTGGTGGGAGGAGGGTGTCTGGGAGGAGGTCCTTTCTTCACCCCTCCAGGCCTCCTGATGACCCCAAACAGGCAGTAGGGAAGGAAGCAGGACAGATACATTCCATATTCTTTTCTTTCCTGTAAGATAAATCCCAGATAATGGGGACACAGACCACACCTCTTTAATATCCCTTGTCCAAAAGGCATCAGCATTTTCCCTCAGTTTAGCAAAGATACTGGTATTCCCATAAATGTTTTCAAAATACTTTTTGGCAATGTTTTCAGTATCAATGTTATATACATGGCTTTTTCATATCCATGTAGCAAGTATTAAAATCTGCTGCTACAGCCACAGCTTATTCACCTGAGAAGTGGTTCTTTAAGATGCTGCTATGTTTTCCCCTACTGCAGCTATGTCTGGCTCATCTTGAGCGCTGCAGAGGCTTGGCATGAAGAGCATTGTGTGGACCGGCAATCTTGCTGTGAGGGAACACAGTGAGACTTAGCATTGTGTAGCCTGTCTCGATGAAATGTATGAGAAGCTTTCAACCATGACAACATTCAATTCCATGATATCATTTGCTGTGAAATGCGTAATGGCCACAGCCGTTATTTTTTTTTCCCTGTGAGTTTGCTTGTAGTTGCAGTAAAGTTGCTGTTACAACTTTGCTCCAACTTATAACTTGTATATTGCAAGAAATTGTTTTAGTTAAATACATAATAATTCTCAGGAGAAGGTTTCTTCATGACAGAGATGCACTAATACAAACCTTTACATCTTCACAAAAGGGCTTATAAAAATAAAAATTACAATTGCATAAAAAGTCAAAAATAAAAATTATATTAGCGTTTTCGTTGTCTTATCTTTCCTTGCCAGGGTATGGCCTGTTGACTTGTAAAATATCTCTATATTCTATATAATTACAGAAGTTTGAATTCTATGTTCTCCTATAACATTCCACTCATTTAAATCCTGTGGCAGAAAGCAGGAAGGGGAGCCAGGCTGGTACAGAGGCTGATATTCTCTGTGGACAGAAGTATTAAATGTCAAATCTAGGAAGCAGCAGAGATCTTCTGGTCTCTCCACAAATTTTATAAGTGAGAGGAAATTTGTGTAGCTTCTTGAGAGTGCAGAGGTAAGGGACAGATTTTATCAAGAGGCCGTTGTTCGCAAAGCACCAGTTTCTTCTGAGAGGTTAAGTCTGTGCCGACTAAGGTGACTTGTCCTGAGGAAGCTCATGTTTCTGTACAGCTGGGCTTAAGGTCTGGTTAAGCAAACCTAAGCTTTTCCTGACTTTGTGTTTACAATGATTCTAAGTTGAGATGTCTGTTTGCTGGAATAGGCTGTCCTGGCAAGGAAATCAGGCAGTTGCCGTCCCGTCAGTGGGTGAAAGTCTCTGCTGGACCCAGGCAGAGGCTGCTGAAAGAGGGGATTTGACCTTCTAGTGTCCAGAAATGTGGGGCAGAATAAAATATCTTTAGTTGGGAATTATTCCAGGGAACTGATAGTAGTGAACTAATAGTGGAGGTGGATAATACTACCAGAAACCATTTAAGAGGGATGTATCTGGTAGTAAGCTAAATACTATGATTAAGTGCCACCAATAGTATTTGATGCTCTATAAATAGACGCACATACTAGGCCAGTCCTGCAGCAGCCATTGACTGTTGACTGATTTTCAGACAGTCGAGGCTACTGTTGTTCTGCCCTGTTTTGATTCTACTGCTTCTGCTGAGCTGGCTGGTTCTAGAAAGGAAGGGCAGAAGTGTGACAAGTGCATGATTTGTATCATCCACAACTACTGCTTTAACATCCTCAGGTGAAAGGAGAGAATACAAGTATCTTCTTTCTTGAGTATGCCTCTTTCTTTTGCTTCCTAAAATAATTGTTTACAGTCAGTTTACTGCCTCAAATTAGGCCACCATTACAAAACATCTTCAGTGGTGCCACAGAGAAATGAATGTAGCTGAATTTTCCCATACATGGAGATACAGTTATGATTCAAAGCCATGTGAAGTGTGAGTGCTATCCTGAATCGCACAGGCCTGCCCTGACACATCTGAGCTGGGAAGTGTATGTGCATGTGGGACATTTCTAGAACTAATCAGCCTCGTAGAACAAGTCATATAATGGGTATTGATTTATAACTGGACGTGGGAGGGTTTGTTCATGCGTTCATACTGCTGTTGAAATTTTATTCTATTAATTAGTGACCACTTTGCCTCCTCTATACTGAGAAGTATCTGAGCAAAGAGCAATTTCAAATTTTTGCCTTAGTTTTCCATACTGTTTAGAGAAAGGAGTAAGGGAAATGTCAGCTTGTTACACTCTTCCCTGCTGTGCCCTTCCTCCCCCTTTGGAAAGAGAAGGTGTCTCGGGCTACTCATCAAAGGCAAGACATTAAGGAAAGAATCCCATAGCGGGAAAAGTGATTTATGAAGGCTTCCACGCTTTAAGGTCGTGAGTCAGGGATTCCTTCTTGAAATACTTATCCCTTAGGCTCTGTTCCCATCGTTGCCTGCTACTGTGCAGCCCCATTGACGTCAGTGGGCTGGCATGGATGTAACCGAAATGAATTTGCTCCTAATGTGCAGCACACATTATCAATCTGGATAGCTTGGATTTCTGAGGTGCTGCTTTGAGGGTGAAGGGTAGTGGTAGTAGAGACAGAAGCAAAGCCTTATGAAAAAAAAAAAGACTTGTGAAACTGCTATCCAGAGAGAAGAGAGATGAGGGGGAGGGAGGAGATGGCACAAAGGAGGGATGGGTATTTGATAGCTCTTTATTTTATCCATTAATTCCTGACCTAATTATTTATGTGTACACAGCCACACGCAAGAAAACCCCCTTTTTTTTCTAACATTTTGACTACCATGAGGCTCTTTAGTTCTAGTGACTGTATATACAACACATGGTGATACAAAATCATGGCACCTTTCTAATAATGCATAACCCAGTGGCTGACACGTTACATATGCGTATATCTGGCATAAATGCAGGATGATGCTATGCATATACATGTGTGACACTATGCACAAAGAACTTGCTGCTAAAAAAGAATTGGAATACAGTGATAGCTGAAACAGTATTACATTATATTACATATCCCTTAAGTGTTAGAGTTATGGGACATATAAGCTAATTTTAGTCAAGAAGCAGCATATGTTGTCTGACTTCCATGACTAGATTGCTGCCAGTGCCCAAGCTAGCGAGCATAAAGAGAATTTGGATGGCCCCATTAGAGCTCTGTAGTTTTTAGACAAGCTCTTAATGGCCCTTAACCTTGGATAATAAAAGCATTTGTTAAGTCATAGTGCTTTCCATTCAGTCTCATACTCAGTGGGCAAAAGAAGGCTGTGGGAATACTATGTTACACTCAGAAAATTTTAAAAAGCAAACAAACAAAATTCTGTCTCACAGCTGTGCATCTGTTGGTATCAGAAGGACATATTTAGCTGTGTTTATACAGAAAGTAAACAGGTAATTGGACTTCAGCAAGAGTCAGTGAAGTACTCCGATGAGATTTCTTTCTAAGAAACATTTTGCAGTGAAAGCATGGTCAGTCATTTTTACTGCATGAAACTGGAAAGTGATAGAAATATGAGTATTGAGTTGCTTTATTCTTATGTTCATCACATTAAAAAAAAGTAAAAATAACTTCACTGAATAATGCAAGAAAATAGCATTTATTAATAAAACTATAGTCATGGTCAAAGGCCTGTAGAAGTACTGGGGTGTCAATGTTATACAACTGTATTAGAAAGCCTAGTTTAGAAGCCTGTATTTTTATTTTATGTTAGTTAGTTGGCAAAGAGTAGCAAACAGCAGATAGCGTGAGACCATCCTACTTTTATTACACTTCTAAAGATTCTCTTATTCCAAATACACAGTCATTATTACTTGAAATACATACTACTTGTTGCTGCTTTTATTTAGGTGGGTTTTTTCAATGAAAAAAGCATAACTGTGCTTCTTTGTTGTCCAGCTATTTTCTTCCTTTTGTGATACAGTTCTGCGTAATGTCCTGCACTATTGTGGTGGGTTAACCTTGGCTGGATGCCAGGTGCCCACCAGGCCCCTCTATCACCCCCCCTTTGGCAGAATAAAGGGGGAGAATAAGATTAAAAACTCGGGGGTCAAGATAAAAGCAGTTTAATTAAAGCAAATGAACAGAAACAAGAGGTAAACAAAGACATTATTCTCTGCTTCCCCTCAGTAAGCAATGTCCAGCCACTTCCCGGGAAAGCAGAGCTTCAGTCTGTACAGCAGCTGCTCCTGGAGACAAACACAGTCACCAATGTCCCCCTCCTCCTGCCTGCCCTTGGCTTTTATGGCTGAGCTGAGGTCACATGGTATGGAGCAGCCAATCCGGGTCAGCTGTCCCGGCTCCGCCCCCTCCCACGCTGTGTTACACACACCCTGCTGGCTGCCAGGGTCACCCTCAGCACTGTGAGGGCTGCTGGGGGGAGACTGACTCCAGCTCAGACAGACCCAATACACCCATGTGTGGTTTCCAGGTGTTCTAGCCACTGCTGACAAAATATAACATGCCTCATTTTCTGTGTAGCCTGCTAAGTTTGCTAGGAAAAGGTAAAGCCAATGAACTTCCCTCTATGACTAAGGTGAAAAATGTGCTTTCTGAGAAAATATCCTTTCCTTTTTCAGTAAGCTTGTATGTTATTCTTCTTATACTGAAGTCTGCCAAGGCTTTTTTATTAAAAGCTAGAAAATCTGGCAAGGCTTCCCCTCAGAGCTCAGTGAGCTGTTCACACATCTGATGTAGGCACATGTGAGGCAACTGATGCATCATGCTCAAGTTTTTGTGACCTGACATTCATATCTTAAAATCAAAACAGCCTGGAATTGCACAGTACTTCATTGCAAACAGGGAGGTGTGTCACTGCAGACTTCAGTTACTTAGTGTGGGTTTAATGGTAAGGGGCAAATAGCTGTAAAGCACCATAATAGCATTAATCTCACTTGCATGTTGTATTTAAAACTCTGGAGATCTACTGCTTCTGATAGGTAGTATCAACAATATCATAATCTGATGTCAGTCACACTTGGATGACTTTTCTTATGATCTGCTTCAGAGCAGGATTCAGCACCAGCCTAACAAGGGAGAGGTAGGGGACTCGGAGCCGTAGCAACTGTCAAATATGCCACATACCATGCTACGCTATTTCTTAGCTTCCATTCATCAGGTGAAGAAAGTCTTAATCTGTCCCAAACTACAGGGCTGAACTGAAATGGGAGGGTAAGGGGAAGTAGGGGCCATCAGCTGTCTCAAAATCATAGAATCATAGAATCATAGAATGGTTTGGGTTGGAAGGGACCTTAAAGATCATCAAGTTCCAACTCCCCTGCCATGGGCAGGGACACCCTCCACTAGACCAGGTTGCTCAAAGCTTCATCCAGCCTGGCCTTGAACACCTCCAGGGATGGGGCATCCACAACCTCCCTGGGCAACCTGTTCCAGTGTCTCACCACCCTTATAGTGAAAAAATGCTTGGCTTCCCTAAATCTGTCCAGTAAAATTCATCTTTTGTATTAGCAAAATCATCTGAATTGTTAGGTAACGAGAAAGAAGACCAGAAATGCTTCAGAAGACCATTTTGGTCCTGTTGGTGAAAAAGGATTATAAACAAAAAAATCTGACTCTGCAGCAGAAAAAGCAATGGAGTGACTTTCTAGGATGCTCTTAGTTTCAGATCACAGCCCTGTGAAGCACTACAGAGCCAGGAATACAAGCTCAACGCAACTTTAAAGGGCTTTACAGAATCACTGAAAGTAAATATCTGATTGAAGGAAACATGAAGAAAGAAAAACAGTCTCCTATCATCTAGTAGACACTACAGTCTCTGGAAAAAAATGTTCTTTGTGCTAGTATGATTTACAGGATGCTACTAGAATTGACACTGTTTGCTAGAAAACCTGATGCTAAAGTTTTGGTGATTCTTATGTGACATGCAGAAGCCAAATGCAGATTAAAAATGCATCTATATATTAGAGCCAATAAAAAAAAGAGGGTTGGTTCTATAATAATATTCTAGGAATACAGATGGAGTTTTATTAATCCTGCATTATGTTGCTGGTGCAGAGAGATCACTGGAAAAAGGTACTGTGCTTTGTCCAGAATGAATATGCTAGTCCTGTTTAGAAGAGACAAGTGTAATGATAAGCAGTTAAACAGCATTTTGGCTGTCAGATAAGAATATTATAACATCCAGTTAAGAGACAAACAAAATTTCCTTGCTTTTACAGGCTTCTACCTTGCTTCCATATGTGATGGTACCAAGGTTTTGCCCGTGATTGGAGACAGAGGTATAAACACCTGAAAGTAACTTGTTCTCTGAAGAGCAGAGATGGTCAGTCTTCCTGAAGAAGACAAGAGGATCAGGAATAAACACGTGTTGTCAATTTCTGAACTCACTTTCATTATGGTGAGTTTTTGTCTGCCATCTTATTTGAGGTCCTTTCCTTTGTGAACATCTCTGGATCTGGGAAGATTTCAGAGATGTTCAGAGAAGGCAACTGTAAAAGCAATTATTTTTCCAGAGGAAATAATACATTTAAAAAATAGTTGTTCTACAGAAGAACATAGCAAATGTGTAAGTGTAAAGGACAGTTCTTTTCCTTCCTGTGCAACTTCAGAAAACATGCCTATTTCTGCTCATCTTGGTTTGTCTGTCAGTGATTGCATTGTTCTTGAAATATTTCCGTCCAGTTTTGCTTCTACTGTTTCTACAGATTTCAGACTAAGTGTATAGCTGCAACTTTCACATATTCTGTATCCTCTAATACCTTAGATATTAAGTGTCAATAAATGATTACTAGGAGACCATTTTCTTCAAGGTAATTTATTTTGTAGTGTCTTGTGTTGAATCCACTAGTCCAGATGTATCAAACCCACAAATTTTGGCTGTGTTTCATGTATATGGCTTGATTTCAACCATGTTTGTCTGAAATTAGAACACTGAATTCAGTTCAAAAATTTCTGCTTGTTCAGCCAAACTATGGCTTAGTGAAAACCAATTTTAAAGTATGCTCGTACTGCCAGTAAAGTGAGTATATCTTCACTGCTCTGCACACTATTTTTTTTTAGCAGTAATTTAAACTTCTGTGACCTTTCCACATCATTCTCTCTCAGTGGGGTATAGTTTATATGTTCAAGAGGTTTAAATTTATGTCATACAGGAGGACAGAGACACTTCAGGTAACTCAGGGTACCAATTTTTGTCTGGAATTTAATCACATGTGTATAGCTGTTTGCACTTTGGCTTAACCAAATAACAATTTAGCAAGTATTCTTTACTGTAACTAGTTTTAATAAAGGAAAACAAGAGAACTACTAAAGCATTTACTAACTTTGTTCTGGGTTAATGCTCTTTCAGTGCCCTGTTGGTCTACATTGATAGGGAGGTAATTGGTTTATGTGCTAAGAAAGCTGATTATGTTGCCCAGACCCTTAGAGGTCTGAGCAGGGGCGGGTCTGAAAGGTGTAGAAAATATGTTGAGTAGAAGGATCCCTATGTGGGAAGACACTTATGACCTGTGCAAAACCTTCATTAGTTTAAAATTTACTCTTTCATACTTCCTTTCCCGCCATGCTCAATTACTTATAAATGCTAAAGATGATGTGTACTGCTGTCTTATCTTCCAGAGAAAAGCCAATGGGAGGAATCAAATACATGCCTAAAAGGCTGAAGTTGTTGGGGTTGAGCATGGGATACAGCATCCTGAAGCCCAGACAGAGAGAGGGAAAATCATGGACTGTAGCCAGTGGAGGCTACAGGAAATCAGGAGAGGTCAGAGCTGTCATTAGCCCATATTTGTGAGAGCCAGTCTCTCGTTTGCTGGAGCTCTCTCCTCTCACATAGACAATTTGGAAAAGAACAGTTCTGTAAATTGTTGCCTGAAGAAGCAGGACTAGGAGCTGCTATTCCCAGTAAAGCTCCAGCAGAACACTGAAGGAAGTCAGACACACTGCTGTGCATCAATTCAGGTAAGACCCGTCTGGAAGGAACTCTTAAAGCCAATCAGGCCAGACACTCCAAGCACAAATAATAAGAGGAGGTCTAACACATTTATAGCCTAACCATTGCCCTGCTGTGACAGATAGACTTTAGTCTGTCAGTTCATATCTAGTTAAACTATGAAAAAATTCAAATCCTGTTGCTTCAAAGGCAGAGTGAGCTTGATACTGTCTGATATGTCATGCTGGAATAGCTGACATGCAAATCAGGATCTAAAACATTTGCTCTTTTATGCTCAGCCAGGTGCAGCCAAGATCAAAGAGGCCCCTAAAACCTTTGATTTTATTGAGGAGAAATAGGGAAATTTGTCCAGAGATTATAGAAGGGCAGAGAGAACCCTGAGTAGAGAGATGGGCAAGAGTGCAAAAGACACAGTGATGAAAAAAAACTAGACACCTTTTTCCTCACCCAAATGATATTTCTTATTCAACATTTCATTACTGAAATTCTGAAGAATCTTTGATTGACATCTTTGATATGATGATGATGTCCTTCACAACTTCATCTTTGAAATTACTCACAAGACTATAAAGGACTGGGATATGAGGTCTTTAGATAGCATAGGCTCTTTCTTTTGTTTGATATTTTATGTCCTAGGGGATCAGAATACTAAGTCTGAAAGTTGCCTAAAGGACTGTTTTTTTAATTGATAGACCACTGAGAGAAAGACATGGGGAAGCAAGATAAATGCTCTTGTGTTATAAATAATCCACATTTTTAACCACTTAACTGTTAGGGAGCTCAGGATAGGTATACTTTGCTTACTGTTTCTTCTAAACAAGATTTTCAGCCTTTTAATAAGCATTCTCTTGAGCAAACCATTTGAATTATACTCTTGTGTCTTGGATTTACAAGTAGAACAGTTTCAAGGATGAAACAACACTCAATTTCTAACAGGGTTAGACCTTAAAATGTTAAATCTTAACACCTGAGATCCTGAACCTTGGTGTCTCCCACTTGGCATTAGACAAGAAAGCAACAGACAAAAACATGCTCTCTCTTCAGTATCTTGTTACAAGACCACAGGCTGAAGGACATAAATAAGGGTTTAACCAGCATTAACACAGGATATTATACTAAAAATACTTTCAAGAATCCATTGAAATTTGCTATTCTGCTAGCCTTGTCTCTCCTAGCAGTGACAAGCAAGAACACCATAATATTAGGTTCTATGGTAGCTGCCTAAGAATAGGCTTTTAATGGAAAAATCAATAAATAGTAACCAACAGTGTTCATCCAAGTCTGTATTGTATGAGCTTTTATTTAACATGCAAAGACTAAGAAAATAAACTAGAAATTTCTGTGACTTATTAAAATATTTGTCCCTTTTACATATAAAGAGGTACTTTAATGGTCCACAATATTTTCATGTTTTTATATCATTGCCTGGAATGCATTTTGTCTTTGAACAACACTGTAAGGCAGAAAAAATACTTTTTTCCTCACTTGCCAAAGGAAACGGAGAACAAACATCCATGGTGCATTTCATGTGTTGTCTTATGTCTTGATTTTAGTCCAGACCTTCCATGTTATTTAAATGCAAGTGGACACCATGGTATGAAATCTAGGAGTGCAGTTTGGCTTGCTCTAAGTTTAAGTGTCTGCAATTTAAGAATCCCCACCTGAACAAATTGTCTGAACTTTTATTATAGCCAATGGAGAGCTTGTCAGTGCAGGCAGGGAACTCAGCGGGGCTGTCAGTAAACCAAACGTGTTTCCTTTAGGATGAGATAAATTCTCCTCTGCATGCATTTGTCCCTATTTGCTTCTTGATTTAACTGAAGTATAGACACCTGTTTATATGCAAACATCTCTACTGCAGACACCTGATGTTTGACCAAGCTGAAACCTGCCCTACATAAACTGTAGGGCAGATTGGGGGAAAAAATGCAATTAGGCTAGGCATTAATGCAACCCTAAGGGCAGTTGGAGATGCTGACATCACTGAGTCCTGCTTGAATACATCACAATATTCAGCAACAGTGCTTTTCAGTGCATCATGTGGCGGATCAAGAACAAACACATCAGCCAATGAGTCTGTGGCTACTATGGGAGCTGCAGTGGCCCTACATCATATGTGGCACAGACGTGGGGTTTCTACTGGAAAAATCCCTTTTATATTGTGCCTAAACAGGAGACTATTAGAATATACCCTAAACTTCAGAGGAGATTATGAAAGATGGAATTACTGATTTGTTCTCAGTGATGTTTGTACCATTTCCTACTTAACTGTTCAAGTCTGGGAGTGTATTTTAAATGGGCTTGGATACATTATGCATTTCTGGTTCCTTATCATGGTTTAACCTCAGTTGGCACTAACCACGACGCAGCCACTCACTCGCGCCCCCCCCTCCCCCCATGGGATGAGGGAGAGAATCGGAAGAGTAAAAGTGAGAAAACTCATAGGTTAAGACAGTTCAATAAGTACAGCAAAAGCCATGTGCACAAGCAAAGCAAACCAAGGAATTAATTCACTACTACCCAGTGGGCAGGCAGGTGTTCAGCCATCTCCAGGAAAGCAGGGCTCCATCATGCGTAAGAGTTACTTGGGAAGACAAATGCCATCATTCTGAACGTGTCCACCCCATTTCTTTCTCTTCCCCCAGCTTTATATGCTGAGCATGACATCATGTGGTATGGGATGTCCCTTTGGTCAGCTGGGGTCAGCTGTCCTGCTTGTGTCTCCTCCCAAATTCTTGTTCACCCCCAGCCTGCTTGCTGATGGGTTGGTGTGAGAAGCAGAAAAGGCCTTGACTCTGTGTAAGCACTGCTCAGTGCTAAAAACATCCCTGTGTTAGCAACACTGTTTTCATCACAAATCCAAAACACAGCCCCATACTAGCTACTATGAAGAAAATTAACTCTCTCCCAGTCAAAACCAGCACATTCCTTCATCTCAAAAAGGGTATAGTGGATTTAGAAAAGATATGGAGAAGGATGGCAGGGTTGATCCAAGATGTGGAAGAGGTTGTGAAAACAGATTAGAACACTTCAGCTTGCATAGCAGATGACTGGGTAGTAAAAATTTTTAAAAATCATGCATGACAACTATAACTTTGTACTTATCTTCTCATGATACAAGAACTAGGGGACAGCAGATGATGTTACCCAATAGCCAGTTCAAAACAGCACTCAAACTGCACATTTTCATAAGGTGTATTATTTAACTGTGGAAATCGTCATCGCAGGCTGATGCCAAGACCAAAAGTTTAGTTTCAAAAAGTGATTCAAGAAAGATTGAGAAAATGTATAGAAAAAATAATGGAAGAAAAATCCATTAAGACCTTCTAAATAAAAAGATGCAGTCTCTATTTTAAGAGATAGGAAGTATAGGGTAGGAATCTCACCATGTGTTTGCTGCTTACACCACGGATAGTGTTTACATCAAGGATATTCCTTGAATTTAAATCGGGTACAATATAGTTTTTTGATGCTTCAGGGAGCACATAATTAGAAGAGACAGACAGGTGTTAGATGTTCTTTATGCCTCTGAGTAAAGTTTGGTCAATCTAGGGAAAAAAAGGCAACGTGCTGTTGTATGCTGGTTGTAGCATAGGTAGAAAGGAAGATGGTACACCTCCAGCTTAGGTTGGGAGGGGTGTGGAAAGATGACTGTTTGTAACTTGGGAATTCAGAACAGTACAGAGTGCCATGGGTGGTTTGTGAAGAGTTCATATATATTATATCATGTAAGGCAGGTATAAAAAAGTTTCATGCTTACAGCCTTACAATGTGCAGAAATGTGGAGAGAGATTTTGGAAGCGACTTGTGTTATTTCACATGATCTATGTTCCCTAGTGTTGCACAGAACCTTAGGTGCCTTCCCCTTTCTATTGCTGAGGGTGTCCTGTTGGCCCTTCTGGACCCCTCCTTTCCCTCTCAGCTGTGTGCTCCTGCCCCTGAGCTGCCCTACAGCCTTCATCGTTTTCCCTTGGTGATCCCACACTGTTCTCATGCTGTTATTCCTATGGCCACCACCCCAGCAAACCCACTGCTGTGGTGGTGGCAGGTTCCCCTGTAGAGAGACCAGCACCGGCCAAGACTGACCCCTGACACCTCTGTCTCCCACCCCTTGGTTGTAGCGGCTGGCTGACCCAAGGAGAACCATAATTGACTGCACAAAGCTTACCAGCTGGTCAGCACACAGCACCCAGCGCTGACAACATGACATGCAGAAACAACCGAGAGGACCTGGGGCAGGTCCTGAGGTCACCTGGAGCTGGATGGCAAGCAGTACCAGCTGTCCGGGGGAGGATGCTCATCAGAGAATCTGCCATCCTTTTTCTCAGTTGGCCACTGGGAACTATTTTGCTCCCTGTACTCCACTCTCTCCTTCCTAGAAAGTAACATTCAACATGAGAGCTAATGTGTGCCCTCAGCTGTGAGTAATTGCCTCTTTGTGCATGTGAACCTGTCTCAGCATTCCCTGTGCAACAAACTTCATCTTTGTCAGTTTAAGGGCATTTTAGGCTGGCATTCTTACAGTCTTTGGCTTTGTCTTTGGTAAATACATTTAATGATGTATTGGTGCCCTAATGCTTTTAAACCTCTCACCATATCTTTTTTTTTCTCCTGCACCTTTACCAAATGTATCCCTCTCTCACAATCAAGTCTAAATGACATCTGATTTTTGTACAGGAGGAAATATTTCTTCACTTAGCACTAGGAAGATGGAATTCCCTGTGTTCGGTTGTGGAAGGAAGAGATGTAAAAACTACTATTTCCTGGGTTGCTTGCCTGGCTGGGATTAGAAGACCAAGTGTCATATTTGGCCTGGCATTGCCTCAGAAGCAGCTAACCTGAGGAGGTATAAACTTACAGGGTAAGTACAGGTTAAATCCATTTTCAGACCTGTCAGCATTGATTCTTCTATTTACCTCCTAGATCACTGGAGATTGGATTTAAAATCAGTTTCACATTATAGAAGTTCTACAATATCCATAACAGGGTATTGCTATAGAGTCTTGGACCAAGGCATCCTGATTTTACCTACTATACTAATCATGAATCTTTTTTTTTTTTTTTGTAGAGAGCATTTATATTATTGCTATAGGAATGTATGTCAGGCCATTGTAAGGGCTGAAAAAAAGCCATGTTGCAGATGGATAAGCTTATTTTCCTAATAAAGATTTTATTTGAAAAACTATGATATGTAAAAGAGTAGGAAATAAACACATCTATTGTTACGTAATGTACAATTAGTTTTGCATCTAATATAAATATAATATAGTTCTTCATAAAACTCGGGTCAGTCCTGTGCTATCAAATATAAACTGACATTTGAAAGAGTGGTGGGTTTTTTAAGGAAAAATAAACATGGTTATTTGTAATAGTGTTTTTAACATGATAAAATAATTGCATTCCTCATCCATGAGAAAAAGCTGGTATTTTTTATTTTATTGGATATATTTTTAAAAATTGGTTATACACATTAAAAAGACTTGAAATCCAACAGAACAGCAAATGCAGCAAAAATAATTTTAATAATTTTACTTTACTACATAAAATTATTTAAGTTTTTGTCCTTTCTATAGACATCTGTGGCAGTAAAAAACATCTAGGAATTATGAAAGCTATGCCAAGATGGTGAAACTAATGGAGCCTGATAATTCATTTTATTTAATAATGCAATGACAAGTGATGATTTGACCATGCATTTTAACTGAGTACTCGTTTTTACTTATAATTTCATATGAATATCCATTCAAGTTTTTAAAGAAGTGTACTATATAGAGCAGCCTTTAAAATATTTGCTCTACTGTAATTATATTTTAAGAATTTTTTATCTTGCATTTTAGTTCATGCTAAATGTCAGTCTATTATATGATGTATTAGCTGATATTTGCCACTTTAGCCTTTTTCCTAATATATATCTTGTTCTCCTGTGTATCATAAAGATATGTTCTGTATCACTGAGCATGATACAGATCTGATCATGCAGATTTATGATCTAGAACTTGTGTGTCCTGGGTTAAGCCGAGACAGAGTTAACTTTCTTCATAATAGCTAGCAAGAGGCTGTGTTTTGGATTTGGGCTTAGAAGAAAGCTGATAAAAACTGATGTTTATGCAACTGCCAAGGTCTTTCAGCTTCTTTGGCTGTCTGCAAACAGGAGAAGCACAGCCCCAGTTACTAGCCCAGGATTTGATCTTAGGNAAGCTGCTGGGATCAACGGGACTGCGGAAGGCATTTGGAAGAGCTGCAAACCAGCCACTCCTGTAGCTCTGAGCCTCTATTCAGCTGCAGTGGTTTATAAACCACGGGGACAGCTTTGGCTGAACACCTGGGGGGCTGAGGCAGGGACAGGGAGGGTTTCACTCACCACTTAGGGTCACGGGCAAGAAACCGACACGACTTGGGAAGAACAAGAAAAAAACAATTGAATTTATTAACTATTTACAACAAGGAGCAGGATATTGTAAGAGAGAAAGCACATTTTACAAAAAAGGCACCTCTCCGCCACCTCTCCCTTTGTCCCAAAGCCCAAAGGCTTTGTTCTGTACCTTCTCCCCCCCACAGCGGCACAGGGGGGCAGGGAATGGGAGGGGTGCAGTCAGTCTGCCTCTCCTTCCTCCTCACAGTCTTTTTTGGCTGCCACGTGGAGTTTCCAACAGGGCTTCAGTCCCCTGATGACTCCCCTGACTCTGGCGTGGGGCTTCTAGTTCCAGCGTGAGGTCCTCCACAGCTGCTTCTTTTTCTTCACCACGTGGCAAGGGAAATGCTGAGAGCATTCTTTCATAGTTCTGACTCAGTACCTGTGTGACCGTCTCTCTCAAAATCTCTCTTCTCTTCTCTGCTGCAGGTCTTCATTGGCTCCCGGGAAA
Source organism: Syrrhaptes paradoxus (assembly GCA_013400615.1). Taxonomy (NCBI): domain Eukaryota; kingdom Metazoa; phylum Chordata; class Aves; order Pterocliformes; family Pteroclidae; genus Syrrhaptes; species Syrrhaptes paradoxus. The sequence continues at coordinate 48,209 of VZTO01018432.1, read as the reverse complement.
ATCGACTCCCGGGCAAGCCATGGTGGAGGCTTGGGCTATGGCAGGTCGGTTCGCAGAAGCCGAGTGTGTGAATGGACAGCCAGACCGTCCCGCCCAAGCGGTGCCCTGCCTGGGGCCGTGCCAACCCATTGTTCTGTGCCCCCCCTTAAATCTGTTATTCGCAGAGGTGCCAATCGGCTCAGCCCTGGCCTGGGGCGGCTGCATCCTGAGCGGGACACTGCCTTCCAAGCAGTTTCTTACAAAAAGGCCACCTGATAGTGCCCTTCCCCCCTGCCTCAGTTACCAAACGTTTGGAGGGGGGGGGGGGTGACTCGTTAAGAGTCATTTAAAAAGGAGCCACCACTGTAACCCCTCCCTTGCTGCCAGCAGCAGACTGGAAGCCAGGGGAACTCTTAGCAGTTGCTTAAGGTGCCAGTACACGCCTCCCTGCTACCAGACAACCCCCCTGCCCGCCCCCCAAAACCGTAACGCCCCTTTAATTCTCTCATTCTCTCCCCTATCCTGGGGGGGGTGGGGAGTGGTTCAGGGAGGAGTCACATACATAAACGTTGTGTGTCACATACATAAACGTTGTTTTACAGATCAAACAGCTTCAAGTTATTACCCTGATTCAATGCATTCTACTTACAAAATTCTGCTCAAATTAGTGCTCCTTCTGACATCCCAGGGCAAGTTTTTTTTTTCTTTGCACTGAGAAACTCTTCAAGTCTTGGTTAGTTTAAACACTAACACAATCAAAGAAAATGACTGTAAATCTTTGTAACTCCTAGAGACAAGACTGAGCCACCCTGGAATCAAGTCGTAGAATCACAGAATCATTTAGGTTGGAAAAGACCCTTAACATCATGAAGTCCAACCGTTAACCTAACACTGTGAAGTCCACCACTAAACCATGGCCCTAAGCACCACATCTACATGTCTTTTAAATACAAGTCATTGAAATCTTGATTAAAAGTGGAATACAAATAATGTGAGAGTTACAATAGCATACTTGTTTTATACACATTATGTCAAAGAAGCATCTCAACTGACCCTTGCAATGCCTGTATGTGAATGTGATTAGGAAATCATAAATGTAATATAGAGGAAGAATTAAATTAAGTGTTCAAGGCATAGCTCTGCTTAGAATTATTTAACATGTACTACTACTGACAGCCACCACTAAGGCAACAGGTGACTCTTGATATTAATTTAATATCAACATCATGTGGTTCTTTTTTCCCCTCTTACACATTTTACTGTTTTGTACATGAATAAATCAAATTAACATAAACTGAGCACTCACATAGTACTTTGCAGGACCAGAAGCCCTTTGCAAGAAATGTTGACTTTCTATGGCAACAGGGACAAAAAGGGGTTTCCCCTCCTTGCTAGAACCTTTAGCACAACAGTTAGGATAGTAACAATTATGATCACCTTCATCTGACTTCAGTAAATTCAGTGACATGTATTCAATTGGCTGATATGGAACTGTTGAACTCTTAGGACTATAAAATAATCCTGTATATTGAATCTGTGGATTTTCTTCTTTGAAATATGGATATTTGCTACTGGTTTATTGGCAGTTAGATCCAACATAATGAACTGAATCTCAAGATACTATGAAGGACTAACAGAACAGGGATTGTATAAGTGACTAAATCTAGTTTTTCAAAGTCTGAATTAACTCCTTAAATTGATCTGTATTTGGCAAAAATTTTTATAATAGAAGTATGGTTTTAGAGGAGTGAAAGACCATGTTTCACCTTGTTCCTGGTACACAGTGGAGAATGGTCCAGAAAATTACCATATGCTGCGTTTTTTTTTTCTTTGATACTTTTTTCTACACTGGGAACTTTGTAAAGGCATGCAGTCATACAGATATCTATAGTATGTAGCTGGTAGTTTTGAACTATGTTTCCAAGTAGAAAAGCAACAGGTAGGCTTCAAGCTCCTACAAAAGTGCAAGATCTCCATGGGCTTCCACAGACTCCTGTGGAAACTGAGAGCTAGAACCTCGTGTTCTTACCCGCAATACTGCTAGTCCTTCAGAAAAGGGTGTAAAGTATTTAAACTGGGGAAACACCTGTAGGTACTGATTCCCATGACGTAATTTTTCCTTTAGTGGAAAAGAACAACATGGTCCTTTGGGAAATTTCCACCTTGTCTTACAAGTCATGTGTGCTGGGTTGACCACTAGTTTCACCACATTTACAGTGACCTTAAATAAGGTCATTCAGAAAATGTAACTGTACTGGTGTTGAGGTAAGTTAACCCTGATGCATTACAATATTAAAATATTCCAAATTTAAAAATCATTGTTACTTATATCTTCACATTTAAGGACTGAAAACTAAAATGTCTGCTAGATCATCATATAGGAAGAACTCTGCTAGATCATTATATAGGAATGTGAAAGACATTTTTTTTTCTGGACTTTAATAATAAAATACAGTTATTCTCACTGATGGGCTTTGTTTTGTGTATTGTCAGAATGAGGTAAGTATTTCTGTGTAATGCCACTGACATAGAGTAGTGTGTGAGAGGGTTGTGTGTGGCCAGGGCAGGAAGGAATACATATTCCAGAAGAGGATTTAACAGCTCTTCTTTCAAAATACATAAAACAGATGTATGTTCTTTCAAAATCCTGTCATCATAGTCATGAGAAGATGTTCAGAATTCATTTAATACAAAATCTTCATTATTAGTTTCAGACTTGTAGCAGCTGGAGCAGGACATTTTCATTTTATATGAGCAATTCTCATTCTAAATGAATGGAATGTGGATCAGTGTTTCCATATTAAGAGATGGTTCTGCCACAGCTTACCTTTTCGTCAATAATAGATACCTGTCACCCCTGGGAGTTAAGAAATCCTAGCTGGTACTGGCTGTTTTCAGATGTGTTTCAAGATGAGACATAAGCAAAGGATCTTCTGTTGGCAGTTTGAACCATTATTTGACTTTGCTCAATTTGCAGATGCAAGCAGAGCATGTTGTAAATACACAAGCATTTTTACAGTGTACTTTATTAATTCTTTCAGTTAGAGATTGTCTGTTCATCATCTCTCAGAGGCAGACTTATTGGGATGGGCTAAAGGACTTGTAAGTTCGTTCTTCTCTCCTCACAGCCTACCCCTTGAGCACTATCAGCCTTCATCATGATGGTGAAAAAAAAAATACCTGTACAACAATGTTTCACCCATAGCCTCATCGTGATTGTTAAAGCCTATCCATAACAATGCCTTTTAATTTACTCAAAACACTTTTAATTTTCTGTTAAACCCTAATGATACTTCTCCCAGACTTTTCTTAGCTCTGACAAGGCAAAAGCATGACTATAGTTTATCAGCTGAGCAGTTTGTAGGAATCCCAGAGATACACTGTCTTACATTTGGTTGACATTGTGTGATGCTACTTTCATATGCTGGGGGAATGGGGGTGTCTTTCTGACAACTCTAAGGTTGTTTTCTAAAGGATTCCCAGCAAATGCAAGCACACATATAATTCAGAATCAGTTTTGCAAGCATTTTCACTGTCCTTGGAGTAACCATGGTGTTGTTCTACCATGACTGGTCCCTAATCAATACCATGAGGGAGCAGCAAGGGCCAAGCTGTAGAAGAGAAACATCTGTAGGGGCCAGAATGGAAGTGGAGACTCTAAGACACACATGTACACATTCAGAGGTATTCCTTACAGGAGGACTAGGTCACAGCAGAAGTTCAGTCAAACAGAATGAGCCATATCCACCCTTCGCATCGATGAGAAAAACTGCTGAAGTCCATGGAATTGATTCAGAATTAAATGTAGACTTTGAAACAAAATGAGATGGAGTACCAGTGCCATAAAACGTTAAAAGAGTCGTGTGCCATAAATACCTAGACTCTTTATGGCAGCAGCTATATATTCACAGGAAAATGGCCAAGGACTTGATAAGGACAGCTCTCACCTATGCAAAACAGATGAGAACCTCTTCCTAGCAGTAAATAAACTTGCTCATCTTGCGTCTGAGTCATCAAAACTTGTGTGTTAGTGACCTCTAATTAAAGGTCTTTTAACTTTGTCCTTATTCTTACCTACTTTTCCTATTAGTGAAACCAAACAAGTCTATATAAATCAATATAATAATGAAATAATACATACCCAGAAAAATGTATTCCTATTTTTACAGGGATGATCTGACAAAAGAATTCCTACCTGAGATTTTATCTGCAATGGTATTGTTATTGATCAGCTTTTTTTTCTTTTTCTCATGCATGCACACAATTGCTCTTCAGAACATGATAACTTCAGATCTTAAAATAACATTTCACCTACTTTATTCCACAATGCAGTCTGAAAATTCAAGAGAAGTACATTTCCAGTGATATTGAATGTTGAGATATTTACACTATGTGTTAGCATGCATGTCCTATGTTTGAGAAAGACAAAAGTCTGCTGTTGTGCCTTTAGATTTCTGAAAAATTAAATTATTTTTAACCTATCCACCATTTTTATAGATTGTTGTGTGTAAAAGGTTAACACTACTTCAACTGTAGAGACGAAGGGGAAAGAATAGAAATTCCATGATGGAGAAGCTGATAATGTTCTAAAAGGACATATCTCCAACTGCCTTGCAGATCTCGAGACTTAACACAAAAACACAGTATGTAATAAAAGTGAACTGAAGTGTTCCTCTGCTTCCTGCCAGCTTCTCCAGTTGGAAGCCAGGGAGGTTTTTCAGCCAGAAAGTCTTTGCCTGCAGGGAAATGCAAGATTCTGAATCTGTTTTGTCACGAAAAGCCTATGGGAAAACACATCTTTGCTAAAAGATCTGAAAATGGTAATGGATTATCATAGCTGTCCATTTAAATTTGTTTTGACCTGGTCATGTCATGAACAACAGAATGTTGCAGCAGAAACATATACATGGCAGATTGTCCAGATATATGCAGGCTTGCTGAATGTAAAGGAAGTTTGCTGCCAGAGTCCTCAACGCTATCAACACTTTGGGATGTGACCACTGCTTAGCCTGTGGGGAGCATGATGTTGCTGCCGAAGCTCTCTGTGATGATAATGCCTGTGCTGTTTAGGTACAGACCAACTACGCATGTTTCTGTTATCTCTGCTGAGATGCCTGTAGCTGTTTCTCAGTGCATACAATGCATACAATGCACACAACGCATACTCTGCCTTGCACAATTCTGTTAGCATGTAGCTAAGCCTGACATGATTGCTACAGATGCCTCCCTGGCCAGAATTTCTGGCAAGAATTGTGAGGAATAGTTTGCTTGCAATTAGCTGATAGAAGGATATAATCAATGATTGCTTGCAGCAGAGAGCATGGGAATCCATTGTCAAACTGTAATGGGAAAAGAAGATGGTATTTGTAAAAAGAAACTATTATATTATGATTTTTCTTTATTCTCAAATGTTTGCAAAAGTAAAGCAAAGTACAAATGCTGTGGTTGGTGGTGTTACCCTTGACTTTTTTCAGTAAGCATTAAGTTACGTCTTTTAAGAAATGTATAGGAAATACAGTTAAAATGATGTTTAAAACTATTATAGATTTCATTTTGGTCATCACTGTGATGAAAGTCTGGTTCTGTCTCTCCAAATTGGCCATTTGTTGGTAAAGACTTATATATAGTATGAAAATAATCACTTCTGGATGTATCCTTTTTAAGAAGTACTTGGCAAGTCAGATATCCCAGAAAGTCAGATAACAAGTGTGTGCTGGGGCCTCTCTGTGGTATGATCTGGGCTGTATCGGAAGCACATGCCCACACTCTGAGTTCAGATACCATTGAATGTGGGCAGATTAAGGTAAGATAACTAAATAGTTTCTGCCTGTATCCATCTGTTCTACTGCTTTCCTAAAGGTTTGTATTTCCATGATAAGGTAAAGAGCGTATAAAAGTGCCTTTAAAATTGCATGGACTGGAGGTGGAGAAGGTGGCTGAGGTGTCTATATTCCTTTGGGAAATGTGTGTTACTAGACAAAAAGGAAAAAGCAACTGAAAACTAAACAGGGCCTGAAGTTCTGCACAGCCTTCACTTCCCCTCTGGTACAGGCCAGATAGATCTTATTCCATTTATTATCCCACTGAACTTCTGGAATTGATATCAGGGAAGAACCTATTTTGTGTGGAAAAGTGCTGTAGGATACCAGTGAGGAGAATGTGGCTGAGAATGACAGTGGGAGTGTTTTTATTTCATCTAAGTTTGAAATAGGAGAACAGGACAGACTGCTGAAAGCAACTCTAGCAATGCAATATCCAATATCAGGAGAACAAAATCCTTTTGTTTCCTGACCTCGGCCTCATCAAACAAACCAAGAAAAAAGTGTCATTGAGCTGGAGGAATCTGTTTACTGGAAAGAATACTGACGCTCCACAATGGCACCTTACAGCACAAAAGATGTTAGACCAGAACAGACCTATTCTGGAAGAGAGAAGCAGCAAGATGACAGCAAAGTCAATGGAAAATGAACTTGCACAAACTACAAAGTAAACCCTGTCAATAATTTTGATTCCTTTATTTAGCTGACAGCTGTACCTAAAAATTGATCTCAGTTATACTGACGTAAGATGTTTTAAGGACTGTTTAATTGACATGTGCATTTAATTCTGTGTGAAATGACCTAGTTAAATATGCTTGTGCCTTCAAAAATGCATGGTGTGATTGAGTGAATAATGGTGAAAAATACCTATCCAAAATTTATGTTAATTTTCCATAATGTAGAGTTAATGAAGCTAACGGTTTCTTAGTGCTTTCCTCTGGAAGCTCCTGATCATCTTGCTGAAAAATCAAAGGCTTTATTTAGTATTTGTGTTTTGTTTTTCCCACCAAACAAGCTTCAGTATATGAATATTCTTATATTCTCTATCTTGATGTCCATTCTTTGGTATATGTAACTAATCATCTAAGGTACATATTTTACTTTGCCTCTTGACTGGATGATACACTTTCAAAATAGGAAAAATATAGTGTTTCATAAATAATGCATTTTCACATTATGTTCTTGTATTAATTTCCTTATTTGTATTAAGCTCTATGATTTTTCTGAAATTTATGGCCACTTTTGAATACTTACAGATTACTTTAAGTAACAGCAACCAACTGAATTCTCTGCTTTTATTCAAAATATCTTCTATTATTAGTAAAAACATAAAGAATATAAGTAAATTAAGTAAATTCTATTCCAATATATTATCAAGTCTTTTCCACAATTTTATTCATGTTTCTAAGAAATATATACCAAAAGACATAAGGCAATTTTTTTTTTTTAATAATAGCCCAAAAATTATAAAATGCAGTTCTGGTTTATATCTTTACCTTTAGTGAGAATAAAATGCTATAAGTTACAAGATGGAACTCATCATCTGAAAGCAATGATACACTTTGACTTTTCATAGACTCATTTCATCCTTTGAGTGAGCTACACACAACAAAAAATGACCAACTTCAACAAAATATATGCAATAAATTGTACGACCCTTCCTCACACCTGCAGAAAAGAGTTGGGTAAGCAGTTGAATCTTGCAGAATGCCCTGAAGGTCATCATCTCAACCTCAGGCTCTCATGCACCAGAGCAGTGAAAGCAGGTGTCCTGCATACCTCGTCCTATTCACCCTAATGTGACATTGTGCCTTTTTGATTTGATGTAGTTCTTTTGGCATGCCTGACAGTGTCATGTCCTCTCATACACTTGAGGAATTTGTTTATTTAGGAGAAAAAAAAAAAAAAAAGACTGATTATCTGTAGCTCCCCTGGAGATCCTCAAGGGGCTGGGACATGTTGCGCTCAGAGACTCAAGAGCTCAGCCCAGTCTAAGCAGCGTGTCATTTTATCAGGCATCTGAGGAAACAAATGTAGGAGGTGTACAGTTTTATAGTTTCTATAGTTAGATCTGACTTCTGCAAACAATTTCTTAGTATCTGAAACTGAACATTCTCTTGATATTTAAATTCTGAATGTTATTGTCTCTCCTGAGCATTTGTTGGATTAACAAATTTTAATATTCAAATTTTATTTTTGTGCTTGTTCTCTTTTCACAACCTGTTTTCACTGCTACAGAGTCCTGTTATTTTGGATTACACATGGCACAAGAACGGAATGGCAGATGGGACTGCTCCATATTTAATGCCTTCGGGGAGCAGAAGAATGCAAGGGCATGCAGAGCACATGGGCAGTCCAGCAGCAGTCTGCCAAGTCAAACCCTCAGAAAGATGGGAGGCTAGTGCCCCAAGGAGTGAGAGTCACTTAGACAAAATAGCTGAAAGAGCCACACTCCTGGTGCAAGAAAACTCACTATTCTCTTATTAATTTATGAAGCATTCAGTTTGATATTTTAAAAATCAGGGATTTTGGTCAAAAGGCTGGGGAGATTTGGAAGAGAAGGTGTGTGAAGAAGGATACCATGGTCTTCCTGTTTCTCCCATGCTGGGAGGTGATACAGTGGATGGGCATATACCATACACAGACTAGGTCACAGCTACACTGAGTCGCCAAAGCTGTACCTCAGTGCGATTTATGTACTTATTTACAGACACACTGGGAGTAACACACTTTGTAAAATTACCTGCTTTATTATGCTCATATATCCCTTGTCTCCAAGTGTTGTTGCATTGTTTAGTGATCAGCACAAAATCTGTCTTTTGCCTTAAAAGCAGTGATTTGGCTGGTAAGAAAGGCTAATGCAGAAACCTGGGCAAATGTACAGAGGGAAAACCTTTTCCCCCTTCCAATATATTCTTCTGTAACTTTGGAGGCAGTCTCACTGTAAACAGAACATTTCCTGGTCTGTCTGCCGGGCTTCACTTGCTGGGAGAAAAGAAAGGGACTTAGCTTCTGGGCTAGTCATGAGGGGGTGACATGTATTCCTCCCTTAGATGAACAATAGCAGAAAGGAAAGAAAGTCATCCATCTGCTGCACCACACTTTTTTTTTTTTAATAGCTGAGATGATTAAGTGTGAACCTACAGAGCTAAGATGCTGCTGCACTGTTTGCCTGAGCAGAAGTGGAAAAGCTTTGGGAAGAGGGAGGCCGTGCCCTGGGAGGTTAGTTTTGTGTCTGGAGAAGTCTGGACTGTCTCTAGAGTACACACAAACAGCAGCAGTCTCAGATAGTGGGCAGAAACGAGGAATACACAGTGAAGAGTTAATGCATCCTGTAACAGCAAAGCAAAACTGAGCAGCCCTCTTCTTCCAAGTGCATTTATTATTATTTAGGAGAAAACAAAAAACAAACAAAAAAAACAAACAAAAAATCCCCCGACCAACAGACCCTTTTTTAACTAGACAGTATGTGCTCTTCTTTTCATCTCTGCCGATCTGCAACAGCTGCTTGACACAAATGATAATACAGCTGATGATGGGCATGGGCAGGGCAGTACCACTAAACCCATGCTGCTACATTTCGCAGAGGATGCCGGTGGTCCAGGTGCAGATTGCCTGAGCCAGTACGATTTGTTTTCTAACAACTTGCTAAATTTTCTTTGCCTTCTGTAGTGCCACCTGGCGTTGGCTCCTTCAGTGGGGATGAATTTCAAACTATTTTTCACAAGGCCCTCTCATCTTTTGCATGTAGAGCTTTTGAAGGCCCAAAAGATTGGTCCTGTCTGACCTTTTGCATCATTTCCCTCTGTTATTGCAGACACACAACGAGCTGTCTCCAGGGTTTGGGGGAAAAGCACATGGTCCTGCTAACAGAAGATCTTTCTGCCAGACAGGTAACTTCAGATGGATATTCCAAACAAACATGCTTTTACGTTCTTATGCCATCCTCCCTACAACAGTACTAATAGTAACATTACCCATTTTATTGTTTCATGTTGACAAGCAGCATCAGGTCTGTAATACAGCTTACTGGTAAGTTGCCGTGCCAAACAGAGGAAAGGTCTCTGTGCAAACAGACACGAGCTCTGATCTGTTTTAGTCTTGTTCTGTTTTCTGCAGCAGCAGAATATTAGATTCAGATCCTGGTGCTTGTTTTACAAAATGTCATGTCCCAGTGTTTGTGTTTTACTTGTCCCATTTCTCTCTCTGCTCTGGTACTCTTGTGTTCTCAGGTTGCAGTTGTTCAGCTGTATCTTCCAAACCTAGCCTGAATAGTAATATAATCTGGAGAGATCTCTCCTGACAGTCTATAACCTGTTCTTATCATGCAGCCAAATGACCTCATGTTTTTATTAAATTACATGATAGAAGACCAACTTGTTTTGAGACATCAGAAATGCAGAGTTTGCTGACTATTTGATATTTCTATTATTTCCAGCTGAGAGTTGTAGTCCTAAAATGTTTGCTTTCTCTGGACAACTTTGCCCATTTCCAAACAATGATCAATTTATCCTCAAAATGTAATAGGTGATTAAAATGAGAGAAAATTTACGATTAGCAGATGCACACAATATATTAGCTGAGACAGTACTTACTAACACAGATAGTTCCCTTATTACATTAATTCTTTTCAAACAGCCCCCTCAGAACTTCTTTCCACTACTCTGTATGAAGAGGTGTGGAGTCTGTCATCTGGACTTACAACTTACATATAAGACCCAGAGTCACTTCTCACAAGCATAAGCCTCCAAGTTCCCAGCTCCATGCTGGAACAAGCCTTGGGCACCCAGTAGCCTCCTCCCTATGCCCTGCAGGCAACATGTGGGGCCCAGATGTGAGCGATGCTGCACTCCCACCTAACCAGCACCACCTGGTTCTCTGGCAGGAAGTTCTATAGGTGTGATGCACCAAATGTCCATGGATAAGCAGAGGTAAGGCTGTAGCGATGTGGTACATCATGAGGAAACACATATTTTCTCATACTTACCTAACCTTTTAAAGAGTCAACACAGGTATTAGGTGTGGGCTAGATAAATGCAGTGGTGGTGGTGGTCTATTGCCTTTGGTCAAGAATTGCTATAGCTCCCTATATCATAGGGCCTTACATAGTGACAGCAAATGGAAATTGAGAATCCTGAGCCAAGGTTGAATTTGTGGCAGTACTCCTACCTCACATATGCAGAGTAGTCTATAATTACACAGCTACAGACTTTCTTTTTTCCCAACAGCTTCAGATGCAGTGAAGTCCTCCCATGATAAACATGACTACCTTTCTCTTAGACAAACATAACTAGGTACCTGGAATCCTCAGGTGCCCATAACTGAATGCAGATGCTTCACGTTTTATTAGACAATTCAGGAAAATTTACTATTTTCAGCTAGCACTGATTTTTCAAGCATTAGCTCATGTAAGGTTTGATGTTGAAATTCTTTCTCCATTCAGTAAAGTAGACTGTGTTGGAATTACTCAGTGTAATGTTTTCCATCTTAACTGTTTGATAAGCAGCTCTGGTTTCTGTTGTGTTTCTGTCCAGCAGAGGAAGCAACTGGGAAATGAAATGAACCTGCACAGTATCCTGGACTCTGCTCTGCTTTGTGTGATTATTTGATTACATATTTAGTTGTCTCATACTGTCAGTATAAGGCAGGACAATAATCCTTGCTATTCAGTTCTGTAAGAAATCAGGAACAATTGAAGGCAAATCTCACTTTTTCAAATTATCAGCAACTCATTTGGGAGAAAAGATATTCCTAAACAAGATTATTAGAAGACTTTTACACAAAGATTATGCCACTGTTATTGTTATTATACTCTCTCCCTCATAAAGCAATAGTGATAACTGTAATAATAATTCAGTGAATTACAATTTTCATGAGAAAAACTACTCTTTCTAAATTATTTGGAATACAGTGTTCACTATTTTTTCCAATACTAAGGAGAAGAGGGTTTTCTGACTTTTAAAATACTTTTGGCGTTAGAAAGATAAATAATAATGATTTCTTTCTTCAGGTTTAGGAATCCTGAACAATCTGTTCATAACAAATGTATCCTGTTGGTGTGCCTTCTAGAGATGTGCTGAGTACATATCCCCATCTTTAAATAGAAAGCAGTCAAAGGATAATTGCAGCATTTAAAAACACTGAAAGCACTCTAAGTAGGAAGGAAAGATGGTGCTGTGGTTAAAGTATAAGAAAAAAGAGAAGATCTGGGTTATATTCCTGGTCTGGGCAGACATTTCCTTTCTAACTTTGGGCAAAATGTTTTATCCGTGTCTGTCCAAATTTCCATACTTCATTCTGTATAAAATGGGAATTGAACCCTTTTCTGCTTCAGAGAATACTAAAAATGTTTGTGCAGAGCTGGACATTTTGAGGTGGAAGGTGTTATCTATTATTATAAATGGAAACACAGGATATGAGTACATAGGCTCCCAGTTAAGAGCTGATCTAATTACATGGAGGAAACCCAAGAAATAGAGTTAACAAACCTCATTCTCAGAGTCTCCTATTACTATCTGATTGTATCTCTCCTGTGTATTTATGTCTGTCTCTGGGAGCCTGACTCTCCTAGAAAATGCTTTTAACTGCCTCAGATTTTCAGGAGGGAGGAAGTGTTGAGTAGTTTCTAATCTACCAGCTATTATATTTAAGAAATCTTTCAACAGTGTAACACAAAAGAAGATACCTATAGAAAAACTACCCTGCTATAGGGTAGACAAACATTCCTGCAGTTAGGAACAAAACGTGGTTCTCCTGCTAAATCACACACCTAAAAACTGGCAAATCTTTGTAGCTTCAGTGCTGCTCTTTTTGTCTATAGCTCCTCTATTGATACCAGTTCAATGGTGGTAATAATAAACTCTACTTTGAAATTCTTTAGCAACCTCTAATCTGAGCATCTGGGAGCATGTAATGTAGGCTTGGGTTCACAAAGGCATTTACAAGGCTAAAACCCACCAGTGTTTTAACAGCCAGGGGGACATGTATTCCTACATCCCTTTGTAAATTCAGGCCTTAAAAGTCATTGCACCTCTTAACTTAATAGAATATGGTAGCTTTTTAACCAAGCATAGCAAAATGATTCAATAGTTTAATGCAGGAAGCAGAGAAAAACCCCGTGTTCCCTAATTTAGATATACAGGATATTAATATTAGTCAGGTTGCAGTGTGGCAGGCAGGAACACTAGGAATTGTTCTTTTTCTCTTAAGAAGGCTATGGATTGTAGTTTGTGTATGTCTTTTCTTACAAACATATAGTAACATACACAGACTCCTCCTAATACTGTGAATGAAGTCCATAATCTTCAAGAGTTGTAATGGAAAAAGGCTCAGGCTGGTATGAAGTGGACTTCAAGAGATGGATGATCAGCTTCATGAATATGAGGTTCGCTAATGTGAATAGCAATTTTTCTTCCAATATTTGTATGAAGATGAAACTCAAGATGTATTGTGCAGGGGATATTGTTACTTTGACAGTAATTTTTGTCTGGAAGTATGGTACCTTCTGTTACAATGTGACTAAGTGCTACACTCAAAATAAACCTGAAGGAAATAAATGAAAATGTTTTCCTTTATTTTAAAAATTGTTTACCCTATACATTTAACACAGCTAGAGATATAGCTTGTTTCATCATTTTCTTGACTAGTTCATTGGAAAGAAAAAAATGAGTATCAAAAAAACTCTCCAAACACTGAGAGGAGAGAAGAAAAATCAATAAACACTTTAAAAAGCATTACAGACTGTAATCGTCAGACTGACCCCTCAAAGAGTACAGTCAAAAACATGCCTAAATGCAGCTAGTTTAAATACAATCAAAATATGATACGTGCTTATCAGTTTATGAACATTTTCATCATTTAAAACAAAAGCACATGAATAATTGGTTCCTCCTTTGCCAACTGACTGCTGTCTCTTCTCCCTTGTGGTACAAGGAAAAACCAAACCTTGACCTTGAGACTTTCAGCTCACACAGATGTGAGAGTAGCTATTGGCATGAGAAATATGCACCTGGGGAAATGAGTAAACAAAATAAGGTTAATAAAAAATACATCAAAACAAAACAAAATAATCTCTGACCTTATTGCTTTATAGTGAAATTAGCTAAAACACCACCACCACCAAAAAAGAGAAAATCAATCCGAAAACTCAATTACGTTGTCATTCGTGCTTGCACAGTTTTCCAGTGCTTTGTAGAGCTTTGCTATTGACTAATGCTGTATTTAATGTGTTACTTTTGCCTATTTATATTGTCACATTTATAGACATAATCTTAAAAACACATTAGTATATATATTTTTGATTGGTCTGCTGCATACCATTTTTATATTCAGTGTCTTATTTTGATAGTTACCTCTCCCTCCTTTGGGGCTGAGAAAGATCAAAAGCCTTTGCTCTAAAATACTAAAGCCAGATGTGGTCAAAACTCCTATTGAAAAGCTGATGTTGTATACAAAATGAAACATATATTTGGAAATATTAACTCAGTTTTATTGCAGAGCTTCATTCTCCAGGCTCCCTTCCAAAATTATTGCACTGCTTTTTAAAATGAAATAGTTGTCACAAAGTGGCTTTAACTTTCAAAAATATTTTGACAGCATTTTGGGGGAGTTTGACAAAATAAAAGTATTATTGAAAAACATTTTCAACAAATCACTTTCTGGTAGAAGATGATTTGATGTGATTTCTTTACTGCAGCTCCATATATGTAACATGACTATGACATTACGGGCAGGAAATTACAGGAACTTAGAAAAATCAGGTAGTTCTACTGAGTTTGTTGGAATGCCTGTGTGCTGGCTGCAGTTATGCTAATCATTAGAAATATACATATAATGCTGTCCACCCCTGTGTAATCAATAACATTAAATATTGAGTGGACTTCAATGCCTGTGTGTCTGCATATGTTCATGTTAGAAAGGAATTCCGTTCAAGGCCAGGCTGGATGAGGCTTTGAGCAATCTAGTCTAGTGGGAGGTGTCCCTGCCCATGGCAGGGGGGTTGGAACTTGATGATCTTTAAGGTCCCTTCCAACCCAAACCATTCTATGATTCTGTCATTCTGTGACTGATAGAAATGAAACTTATCAGATAGTGGAGGCACCACCAGAAGAAAGACAACTGTTCTGAGAAGCAAAACACTAGTACTACTTCCAGTTTATAGGGTAGCCAGTATTATTCATCTAAAATTGTTATTTTACTGTAAATACTAAAAAAAATCCAAAATAAAAAATGAGAATGTCCTCAGTTTTGCTCTTATGTAGCTTAATTCATAGTTTCTGGCATCTCTCAAGTATTTCAAAACACAGGTTTCTTTTTTGATATACATGTCAATTCAATGGACTTTCTGTAAGTATATGCCATTATAGAAGACACTTCAAGTTTCTCAATCAACAGAAGAACAGCTTAAGTGAAGAGTTTTGAAAACAGAGAGGTGGTAATAGTAGCATTGTGAAAGTTACAAGTAGGCTGCAATGCAGCACTACCACAATCAGGAAGGTTAAACTGTTTGGATTAAACTCTCTTCATCTGAGCCTACTCACACCCAGGGAAAACATCTATCTGAAGTCAACTCACAACACCTCATCCTAAAACATATGGCCTTTCAAAAGTTAGATCTGTGTGCACTTTTAATAACCTTTTAATACTGCAGACTCAGCATAGCAGGGCTCTAGGCCATTATAGGGTTGCCGATGTGGAAAATACACGCTCAGGTACAGATACCAAATGATGCTAGAGCCAGAAGAGGCCCAGCTGCTGCCCCTCCAGGGCTGCCATATGCTAAGTAAGGCACAGACAGTATCCTCCACTGTCTCCACCTACTGTAATTTCTGACATTGGTTACATGACACAAAAATTATGTCTGTCTGGCACATTGAAATGCTGGAGGTGTCAGCAATATGCCTACCAATTTTGGTGTGTACTACCAACAGCTAGAGCTATCTACGGTATTGTGCCCTGTAGACATAACCATATAGGAGTTAAGAAATCCAGAGCAATTAATCCTCAGGTTTTTTATAAGGGTAAGACTATATTCTCAGCATTATTGCTTAGACTTAGAAAGCTTAAGCCCAAGAGGGACTATGATGCCCTCCAGTCTGATCTTGTACACAACATACACGCAACTCAGTAGCTTCTGGGACAGCCTGTATCTGGTCAATAAGCCTGGGACAGAAGGCTTTTTTAAAGTGTTTGAGATACAGAGAAAGTGTAATGCTCTTAAATATATCTCTCTACTGACTGAATATTGTTATTGAATTAAAACCATAATTTATTTTTTCTAGCCTTGTTTTGCCAAGCTTCAGCTTCCATCTCCTGCTGGGTCTCATTGTATGCTCCTGTGTTATAAAGCTATTTAATATCAGAAATATGTTCTTTAATGTAGCAGCTCTGAACACAAGTCTCTTTAAGCTTCTGTGGATAAACTAAATTCCTTGTAAGCCACTGTCATACTTCTAAAAGCATGCATTTAACTATGCTCACTGGTGGATTTTCTGCACTATGAAAAATGTGAAAGGCAGTTACTTTTTTTTATTGTCCAATGTTCAGAGGCCAAGCAGCAAGGTGAACTGAGCTTATAGTTATACAGTAAGAAAAAATAGCTGATATTCTTTCTTTCTGGCTTTTCAAAAATGAAATAAATTAAGACATGATTCTGCATGTCCATAAAATGGTGGGGGATAACTTAAGCTGATTTATGTGATCATAGTTGTACTGGAGTTAGTAGAACCACGATAACCCACATATACTAGCAGCCTGTCTTAGAATTAGGGTTTCTAAGACAGGATTGCAGGATTAATTCTTTTCGTTAAGAAAAAAGCAAGGAGCTCTGTGAGCAGCAGAACAAATGAAGCTTAAGTTTCCTTTATTTCACAGCAATTTGAATACCTCTTGCTTCTTTCTGACTACTTCCCATATTTTTTCCAGAGCTCTCTGTCCCTTACACATTCAGTTCCTGCATCCTCCATCTGTCAGGCCAGGCAAGAAGTAGCTGGCACTGTAGCTGGTTCACAGCAAGGTATAGGATGTTATCCAGTGTGCATATACCAATTAGCCAGTTTGCTAATAGCAAACACAACATGGAGAACTAAGTTCTCCTTACCTTTCTTTTCAAGGGGACACTAACTTGGACCTTAGGACTCTCAGCCACTGGGAGCATAAGAAGCATGGAGGTCTCTCCTTAATTTTTATGTGAAGAAACATCTTTTTGCCCATGCGTAAGGAAGGGCAGCATTAACCCTTTCAACCAATTGGGTCAGTGGTTGTGCAGACCCTCTATTAGATTAACTTTGCTTGAACTTTCCTTTTTGGCACCTCAGAGGTGAGGGGGTGACCCTCTTAGCAAGGGAATGGGGCAAGGTTTGCTGCTTAGTTGTAAGGGAGGCGACCTCATTAGCAAGTGAGTAAGGCCATAAGTCCTTTGGTACATTCCACACTTCTTATCAAGGAGCAGTACGACTAGGGGTCCCTGGCAGACAATTACAGTCTTTTACAATCGAGATGTTTGAGACAAACCATTTGTTTACACAGCCTTCAGCAGACAATTGCCTTTCATCCCTTATTGGGGGCCTTTGACAAGCAGTTGCAGTCTTCTGTAAAAAAACACTTTCTCTTTTTGTCCCTTACAAGGGTAAGACTGAGATAACACATAGGTTGAGATAAACAGTTTAATAAGTAAAGAAAAAGCCATGTGTGCAAGTGAAGCAAGCCAAGGAATTCATTCACTACTTCCCATGGGCAGGCAGGTGTTCAGCCATGTCCAGGAAAGCAGTGCTCCATCGCTGGAGCTTGGGAAGACAAACACCATCACTCTAAACATCCCGCGCTTTCTTCTTCTTCTTCTTCCCCCAGCTTTATATGCTGAGCATGACATCATATGGTATGGGATGTCCCTTTGGTCAGTTGGGGTCAGCTGTCCCAGCTGTGTCCCCTCCCAGCTTCTTGTGCACCCCAAGCCTGCTTGCTGTTGGGGTGGTGTGAGAAGCAGAAAAGGCATCGACTCTGTGTAAGCACTGCTCAGCTGTAACTAAATCATCCCTGTGTTATCAAGTGTTTCCAGCACAAATCCAAAACACAGCCCCATACTAGCTACTATGAAGAAAAGTAACTTTATTCCAGCCAAAACCAGCACAAAGCCTTATATCCTTCACAAAAAGAAGCTAGAAATGAAAGGATGCATTCCCAACAATGTAACAGGACAGTCGGCTATTATAGTACTTCAGAAGCATAACGTAGGTTGTGGTTTTGCTAAAGCTGAAAAGCTTAGATTAGTAATTGTACTTTTGCTTGCAGGCACACCCAAGTAAGCCCACTTTAATGGCATGTTCTTATTGTGCTGCTCCATAATGTGTTCTGATTTCAGAACAGCGACACCATTGCCGTAGGTAAAACAGCCAGCATGACCAGAAAGAATGAGTGATATCCACAGTAACAGCATGTTTGTGAGTGAAATTTAAATATAGTGTAAAGGAACACCACTTCCTGATACTATTGCCAAAGTTTTTTTCTCCCATGTGAGCAACCATATCTGCTGCTTGATAGAGTTACACCTTCCATGGTGGAATCTAAATCTAAAGTGACCGTCAGTGGCAGTGAGTAGTCAGCTCTTTGTAGAACAACAACTGCATTTGCTTTGGGTGGAGAAGGGAACAGAGATTCTCCTGCTGCTCAGTACAAAAAAAAAAAAGTCACGTCATCTTCGAAGTCTTTTCTTCAGAATTATTAGAGATGAAGCTTACAACCCCCCCTTATTCACATGGGACAAAGTTCTGACAACTTTATTAATCTTGGGTTCTACCTTACTTCTCAAAAGACTCTAAAGAAAGCGTCACTGGGATTTGAAGAGTTACAATGGGAGTGGTAAGCCTATGATGGTCCTACTACAATATTCCAATTAACAAAAAACATACATCCTCAATGAATTTCAGTTGTTGGCTTGCCATCATGATCAGTTTCTACCAGTAATCTTAGTGATGAGCAATCCTCTACATCTATGATGTTCCCATAATGAAAAGTCTGCATGTATGTGTCTGTAGAAGGCATACACACAAAATCGTGGCTACACAGAGGTAATGAAGCCAGAAAGAAGTGTGTTGGGAATATATTTGTTTACAGCCAGCAGTGCACCAAGCCTAGCTGGCTGCTGCCATGTTTCTGAGCACCTCACACGGGACAGAGCAGAGGTGGGTTACACAGGGCTCCAGCAGCACAGGGAAAATAATTATTCCTGAATTATGTCTTTTGGGCTGGGCCAAGCCTGAATTTACTGAAGAAGTGGAAGCCAGACATCTTGGAAAGTCAGTGTCTGTGTCAGGGGTTGATGATCCTGAGGAGCAGGTCAGTGAGAGCCCCGCAGGCCGCGGGCCCAGTGGGATGGCTGGAGACTGAGGCTTCCCGAGGGGACTCGGGCCACCCAGCCACAAGGCCAAGTGGTGCCAGCAGATGTGGGTTGAGGATCTTCACACATTTTCCAGATCCGCATTGATTCATAACTACTTTGTGTGGAACAGTTACTGATGTGCCTCGACCCCCTGAGGCAGCGAATTACAGCAGGTGCGGCCACTGTGCCTGATGTGCACATCTCTGGAGAGGAATGAGTGAGCCTGATCTCCCCGGCATTTTGAGGGAGGGGTGAGAGGCCATTTCCCAGAAGTGGAAAGCTGTTGCAGAAGGGTAACTTTCTATTTCATTTTTTTGTGAATTTGAGGGACTTCTTGGCCAGGGCTGGCGCTCCTCGCAGGCCTTACAGCGATAGCCTAGGCCTGGTCGCCGCCGCATTGCCTCACGACGCCCGGGCTTCCCTGAGCTCCTGGGTATCCTCTCCCGCGGGTGTGTCAGGCCCGGCTGCGCGGGCCGACGGAGGATGGCGGCTCTCGCCCCGGAACCTCGGAGCGGCACTTGCGGCGCGGCGGAGCGTGTTCTTGGCGGCGCGCTCCGACACCGCCTCGCGCGCAGGGGCATTGTGGGTGCTGGGCGGCCGCCGCTGCGGCTTTCGGCGGGTTCTGTTAAAATGGCGCCCTAGGCGGCGGCGGGAGGCGTTGCTGGGTTCTTGTGCTGCTGAGCCGGGGGCGCCTCCTCTCTTCCCTTCTGTCATCCCGCCGTGACCACCCTCCCCCAGCATACCACCTCCTGCCTCCCGGGGGGCGATGGCGACTCCGGACCAAAAATCTCCCAACGTTTTGCTGCAGAACCTCTGCTGCCGCATCCTGGGCAAAAGCGAAGGTAACGGCTTCCTTGCCCCCCCCACACCCCCGGCCGTTTCCCGCCGTTCACCCCACCGACAGCCGTTGGAGCCCGCGAACGGGAAGGGGGGCAGGGGAGAGTGGGGGCCGTCCGAGCCCGGGGGGGGCTGCCCCGGGCATGGGGGCGAGGGGGTGCCGTCCCCGCGGGGTGGAGGGGTGCCGGCCCCGCCAGACAGGCCGCCGAGGGCGTCCCCTTCCCCCCTCGGCGGGGACTGTGTTGGTGACTGCCCCCCCCCGTGAGGCTGGCGGTGGGGGGGCTGGCAGCCCGGGTGATCCGCCCTGGGCCTCCGGGCGGCATGGCAGCGGTCCGGTGAGGCGGAGCTGCGGGCGGCCGGGCGCCCTGTGGCGGGAGCGGGGCTTGCGGCGCCTTCGTGACCTCCGCCTGCAGAGCGCTGGGCTGGATCCTGACAGCGCTCTTCTTGTGGGGAGCGGGGCTCCGCTCCCGGGGTGTCTGGGGCAAAAGGTGGCTGTGTACGTGTTGTGGAATCTCTGCCTTCCTCCGGTGGCTGCTCCAGTGGAGCCATTGACATCTGCTAGGTCCTTGGCCGCTCCTCTACATCTTGTAGCTGCTTCTGTGATCCTCCAGCAAGGGAATGAATCTCTTGGCTGTTTGCATAAGTTTCTATCTGTTGCAATCAAGGGAAAGACTGTTTTTGGGAAGCAGTTGGAGGGTGGAAAGCAAGAGCTGCGTCTGCTAAGACTTCTTAAGTTGCTCTGTTTATAAGTGTTGCTTACCAGACAAATTCATGCCATAGCTTCTGTTGTATCTGTTTTCTTGTATGAGAGGTGGCTTTCTTCCTTATTTGTAGTAGCTATGAAGTCTTTTATGTGTTCTTTTCTTCCTCCGTGTCATTCCCTTCTGACAGATCTCTCCTGGAAATACCTTTAGGTGTTTTCATGACAGTATCTAACAATTTTGAGTATTGACTCATTGCAAAGAATTGGGTTCAAAATGATAAAACACGGCCTATAAGTGAATTCCTGCTTTCTTAGACGTCTAGAAAATGAGTGACAAGGAGCAAATGTACTTGTTGTGTCTCTCTCCAAACTTTCTGTTTCCACGTATTGGGAGACAGCACCTCATAGTCCCACACAACATCCTTGTTTCTAAAATTGGAAAGATAGAGGTTTAATGAATGAACTGTTTGATGGGTAAGGAACTGTCTGGATGGCTGCATCCAAAGACATGCAGCTAATGTCTCAATGTAAAAATGGAGATCACTAGCAAGTGGTGTCCCTCAGGAGTCTGTATGGGGACTGATGCTGGTCAGCACAGACAGTGGGATTGAGTACACTCTTGGCAGGTCTGCAGATAACACCAAGCTGAATGGTGCAGCTGGTATGCTTGAGGGAAGGGTTGCAACCAGAGGAGCACTGACAGGCTTAAGGAGTGGGCCCATGTGAACCTCATGAAGTTCAACTGGGCTGAGTGCAAGGTCCTACATCCAGGTTGGGACAATCCCCAGTATCAGTACAGACTGGGAGATGAATGGATTGAGCGCAGCCTCAATGAATGAGTGGGATGATGAAAAATGGGACATGAGCCAGCAACGTGCACTTGCAGCCCAGAAAGCCGATCGTATCCTGGGCTCCATAAAAAGAAGCATGGTGAGCAGGGCAAGGGAGGTGAGTCTCCCCCACTACTCCGCTTCTGCGAGACCCCATCTTGGAATACTGCGTTCAGTTCTGTGGTCCCCAGTACAAAACAGACATGGACCTGTTGGAGTGGGTCCAGAGGAGGGCCATGAAAATGATCAGAGGACTGAAGCATCTTTGCAGTTAAGAAAGGCTGAGAGAGCTGGGGTTGTTCATCCTGGGGAGACCTTATTGTAGCCTTTCAGTACTTAAAAGGAGCTTACAAGAATGACAGAAGGAGACTTTTTACAAAGGCCTGAAGTGCCAGGACGGGGGGCAATGGTTTTANCATGAGCCAGCAACGTGCACTTGCAGCCCAGAAAGCCGATCGTATCCTGGGCTCCATAAAAAGAAGCATGGTGAGCAGGGCAAGGGAGGTGAGTCTCCCCCACTACTCCGCTTCTGNAGAGTAGGTTTAGTTTAGACATAAGGAAGAGTTTTTTATGATGTGTATGGTGAGGCACTGGAACAAGTTGTTTAGAGAAGTTGTGGATACCCCATCATCGGAAGTGTGCAAGGTGAGATTGGATGGGGCTTTGAGCAGCTTGATCTAGTGAAAGATTTTGCTGCCATGGTAGGAGGATTTCACTAGATGGTCTTTGAATGTCCCTTCTAACTGAGACCATTTTGTGGTTCTGTGATTCATCTGAGAAGCTTGGAAGAGTTGGGAAGAAGTTGAAATCTCTTTGGCTTCACTGGAATGTTGAGTAGGGACTCCTTCACAGAAACATTATGTTGATCAGTTGAACTTGATGATTTTAAGGGTCTTTTCCAACCTAAATGATTCTGTGATCAACAGCTGTTGGTTGCTGTGTTTTGTTTTCTTTTTCTTTTTTGTTTTCTTTTTTCCCCAAATCCTTTCCCTCTCCATTGCATGTTTAAGTCTTCTGCAAGGCCATGAATTCCCTGTTTCCAGAATTGTTAATCTGTAGTAATTCTGTGACAGGAATTCCTGGTGTGAGATTTTTATCAGGATGTGGCAAGTTTCTGCTCTCCCCTGCCTCCCCTGAATCAATGGTAGCTTCTAAACTGTTTAAAATTTCTTGTGTTTTTATGTAACTACATGTTTCTTTTAGTGACTGGTTCCGTTGTATATTAAAGGGTATTTCACATCAGCTGACAATTCTAAGGTGCTGTTATAGATTTTCTTTTAAAGCTGTTTCTTGCTTTTAATATCCCTTGGAAACTTTTTCTAATACAATTGGTATATGTTCTTATTTAAGAGCACTTCAAACTTTTTGGTACCAGAAATCTCAAATTATTGTGCTAGTTCTGCTTCCAAAAGGAAAATTAGGAAGAAAATTGAAGAAGAGATTGTCTTGTTCTATTGGAGTAGTGGAGGCCTCTGCGAGGACATTATTTCTGTATTGCCTAATCCTGTTTTCTTCATAGAATCATTAAGGCTGGAAAAGGCCTCAAGGATCATCAAGTCCAACTGTCAACCCAACCCCACCTAACTCTAGGGATGATGCATCCAAGCCATGTATAATATAGTGTTTTGACTATCAAATAACTGATTAGCTGGTATCTAATCCCACAGGCACTCATTCATTACTCTCTTTCTTAGATTTGAAAGGGACTACAATCTAAACTTAATCTAAGCTTGTTTCTTGGTATGGAGTATCTTTTCTAGGTCTGTGACATTTATAAAACGTGGAGCATGAGAAGAAACCTCTGTGTTTATCAGTCAAGGTGTGTGTATTGAGGAGAGGTGGCTCACTTCTACCAACTTTGGATTTAGTGTTCTTTTTGAAACCATAGTTTCTAAACATCTGTCTCTTCTGAATAGAATAAGTTTATTTGCAAGCAGTATGTGTGAAAACATGTAAGAGAGAACTAATTTTTGTTATTTTTTTTAATTAAATGTTGAACCTATTCCTATACGCTGGGATTCTACTCATGTAACTAAAATCTTGTGTGTGTGTATGAGACCAATGAAAGGGGAAATTTTGCCCAAAATCATGGGAGACTGCTGTGTGCAACCTGTAGCCCACTACATCTTTTCACTTGTGGGTTATCTGAGGACTTCTTTGAAGTAACAGCTTAAAAAAATTATTGTGGGTTGTCTGCCACATTTCTGTTGCCCATATTTTTATGCATGTCACAGATAGGAAACCCATCCTTATCTTGCTCTTAATTCCTGTGTGATGAGGGACTCTGGCACTGAAGTCTCACCCTTCTTACATAAGACTTCTCTTGAAACAGTCAATTGTAGAAAGCATGTTAGTTTGTCATCAGCTCAGCTATTGATTTAAATGCATAGAGACTGATAAATGAACAAATCTGTGAAAGAAATCCCAGTCAGGAAAGATGTGTTGGTTGTTTCCCCCCCCCGGTTTCTGTGTCCAAGGAACAAATAAAGACCGTAAGGGAATTTTGTTAGTACCGGCATCCTCTGTGTTGAGGTAGATACAAGTATCCCTTAGTGGTAAGGAAACCATCAGAGGAGTTATTTAGCATCTTACTCTTTCAGGCTTGTAACTCTGATTTTTCTTCAGCACAGGATAAGTTTGAAAAATGGTATTTGTGTGTGGTTCGTGGTCCCCATGCAGCTTCTCCCCTCCTTGTGTACTGCTGAAGTTAAGCTGCCTTGAATATACAAACTCTGTCTTTTTGAAGCAAACTTTGTCTTTGATAAGCAATTTATGATGTTCGGTTAAGTTTACAGTGTTCAGGGAAAAAAGCTCAGATACTTAAGAGATCTTTAAACTTATTAGAGAAATTACTAGTAAAAATTAGTAACAAGATGCTGAAGTTGGGTACAAACAGCCATTTTTAGCCATTTGTGTAGTTAGCCTGCTGTGAATTGCTTGAAATCCTAGCTTTTGATACCTTCCTGGAATTAAGTGCTCTAGTAAAATACAAGGTACTGATGTAATTGGGTGAACTACAATGTGTAAATAATAGAAAGGAGTTGAGATTTGAAGGTCTAATGGTTCTTCCTGCCTCTATGTTTCCTGAGTTTGTGCTTCAGAAGGTTTGATCTACTTGGCTATGTTCCTTCTCATCACTTGTGTTTTACTATGTTTGTGAGGAAGCTTTGGCTTCAGAAGGAGCTGAAGGATTCAGTTTATATAATAATAGTGCACTTTTATATAATAATAGTGCACTTACAACTAATGTGGGATGAGTGGTCTTACTCTGCATCCATGTCTACATGCTGCGATCCCATGCCTGAAGTCCTCCATGAGGCTGGTGGAGCCTGTTGTCTGCTGGGGATTCTTTTGCTTCTGCCTGTGATTGCCTTAGAAGGCTTCTACCTTCCACACTTTTGAAAGATTTATGTTGAAGTGAATTTGTGTTATGATGGAATGTGACTGCAGAGGCTCCCAGTGGTGGAGCTATCCTCTCTCTCTCCCCATTTTTTTTTTTTGAGACCATCCACTAAGTAGATGGCTTGCTTAATTTCCAAAATCAGTCAGCTGCATAGGCCTAGTTACTGGTTTTTTTTGCTAACAACTCTGCCTCTGAGAAATTCATTACAAGGTCTGCTGAGTTATGTGGAAGAACTCTATTTAAAATAAATAAAAAAAGAAACCCACCTGAACTTTTTTTTTTATAGAACTAAGGTTGGAAATCTCTATGTTCTGTGCTTCAGCCAGTTCTCAAGTAAGGGCTTAAAGCTAGCTTCCCGCAGTTCTGTGTGTCTGCAGTCACCCACTGTGGTTCGATGAGGATCTCCGCGCCCTGCAGTTGGAGCCATTGCTGACTTCTTTCTTCCTCTTGTCCTCACAGTGTCTAAGAACTAGTGCAGTGGTTTTGCATTATCAATCTTTCTGTGTTTATCCAGGCTATCCACCTCACTTTTACCATAATACCTGGTCTTGCAGAGAGCTTCCCTGCCTGTGCAGTAGTTTCCATGATTTCTTCTTTTGTCCGTATTTGTGGACTCCAGCAGTTATACAGGGTTGCATGCCTTCTCTTTGGATAGTAAGTTTAATCCTTCTGACAAAAAGCTTCTTGTTCTTAGATGTCTTTCACAAACCTCTTAGTAATCTTAGAGGCATTGCAGACTGCCATACAAGCTTGTCATTTTTAAGAACTCTTAGTGACTCCAATGGAATCTAATGATATTCCTGTAAATATTTAAGCTACATCTATTTGGTTTTGAATCCTAAGAAGATTTTTGTGTGCCAAAGTGCTTCTGTAGGTGTGCATGCTTTAGAAAGTAGTATTTTAGGCCTTTAGAGAGGAACTTGCTACCTGACGTCCATAATATGGCCTGAATTTAATCTCTGTAATCTCAGTGGGGGTTTTGTTATTGTTGTGTGAGTTTGTTTTTATTTTTATTTTATTTTTAAGCTCTGAACTATTGGAATAGATCTTAAATTTTCATGGTGAGAGGAAGCCATAGAGTTCGTTCAAAAAGTGATATGGGAGGTTTTTTACCTGTGCTAATAACGGAAGTAAAGTTGACAAGTTAGGCAAGAATTCACATTGAGGGGAGAGTTCTGAGAAGNAAAGAAATGAACTTACAAGTGAGAATTTTAGGATAGTTGACTAAAGCAGAAGACTGATGCAAATTTAATTTTTTTTTGGGAGCACTCCATAACTGGAGTGGTCCTTATATTACACTTCTCAAACACAATGTTTTCTAGAGGAACAAGAAGTTTTTCTTACAAAGTCCATAGATTCTCTTAAACAAATTAGTAGCACTAATGCGTTCTAGACTAGTATTTTAGTTTGTCAGTATATGACATCAGATTAATGCAATTGCTTTTTTCCCCAATAATAATACATACCAATGTAGAACTTTTGATATAGTTAAAACACCATATCTGCTCAGGATACATGTGAGAATATTCTCAAGTTTTACAGNTTTTTATTTTTATTTTATTTTTAAGCTCTGAACTATTGGAATAGATCTTAAATTTTCATTGTGAGAGGAAGCCATAGAGTTCGTTCAAAAAGTGATATGGGAGGTTTTTTACCTGTGCTAATAACGGAAGTAAAGTTGACAAGTTAGGCAAGAATTCACATTGAGGGGAGAGTTCTGAGAAGATGGTGTGCCTGAGTTGCTGATAGCCCAATGGGATGATCCTCATATAAGTCTGCTTACTGACAATATACCAAGAGCCAGAAATATTAACAGAACTAAGGAATAGTTCTGTATCCTGTGCAGTGCTTCAAGGTTTGTGGACAACTTCTAAGTAAGGAAAGGCATGGGAATGTGTGTGGTTNAACGCCATATCTGCTCAGGATACATGTGAGAATATTCTCAAGTTTTACAGCTTTACTTCCAGGCTTAGTTTTGCAGCATTAGCACATTAGGTGTTTAGCAAACTGTTACAGGAAAGAAATTTGGATTTTTTTTCTTTAGCATGTGTTAGATGTCAGTATTTCTACCTGAGCAGTTTGCAGCAATAGTTGTTAGCTGATGAGTGCCGCACAGAGCATTGAATGCAGTTCAGAGTATAATTATTTTACAATAATTTCGCATCTGTTGTTAAGCATAACTGTTGTTTGGGGTGGCAGCTGACTGGAGAAGGAGACAGTGGAGAGAGTTTGCTAATCTCTAAAGTCTTTCAGCAAAGAAAGTAATAACTGTTTGGTTTAGATAATCTTTCTTTAGAATTGCCCTATAGTTTAGAAATTATGCTTGCATACAAATGGAAATAACCAAATGTCCTTTTTATTTTTTTTTTCCTGAGGAAACAAGGTTTCTCACAATCATGATACATTAATGTTTGGAAATGTGGTTTCAATTGGTACTTAGGTTTTCATAACTTCTCTGCCCCCGCGTGTGGAAACTTCAGTAGACTCATATTTGAGGTGTTGAAATAAATGTATAAGACTGTAGAGTGAATTTCAGTTCACTTCCTAAAATTATACATGATGCAGAAGCTTCTTGTTAGCAAAATACTTGTTGAATTTCTGTGTTTCCTCTGAAATACTGGCTACTCAGAAGTGTATTGGCCAATTGTCACTGTCTCTTAACCTTTCCCTTTATCTTTTGTCCCATTTCTCCTTGCTTGTTTTACAACTAACTTCTTCCTATGCAATGCTTCTCTATTTTTTGCATGTGCTACACTTGTGTTTTGTGCAGCTTTAAAATGCTGTTGTCTGCCTTTTGAAGTAGTTCAGCTTTAATACTGCATTTTTTTCTAGCAGAGTTTGAATGGCTGGGCGGAGTATAGATCTTTGAGATATTGATAGATTGCAGGGCTCAAAGGGGAGAGGTTTAAAATTTTTTTTTTGTGATTTGCAGCTGCTATTTCTTTGTTCAGCTGTATGGCTGCTTACCAGTGTCATTACTTGTGTATCTATGTGTGCTTTACTTAAGGAGTATAGTCTGAGGGGGAGTGGCTGACTTGATCTGCATTCGCTACTCTGATCAGACTCTGGCAAACAAGTTGTGATCAGTGTTGTTTTCTTCCCTTACCCACAAACAGCTGTATCAATTTCATGCATTGGATACATTAAGCTTGCTGTTAAATAATAGATTTATGCTGTAATCACTTTTTGATGAAGAAGGATGTACACATGCATATAGATACATAGCAGTGTATTTTAAGCCTGTCCACTGTCATAATGGCTGGTTTTTGAGGAGGGAAGTAATTAAATGTCTCTTAGTTATAAATGATGTGAATCTTTATTTTACTGACAGATATCCATATTAAGTTATTTTTAATCACTTTAAGTACTGAAGTTATTTTACAGACTTAACAAGAAATAATCTGCTGAAGAAACTCCTGCAGCAGCTAGTTCTGTTTGTAAAAGAGTAGTTGGACTTGATATGAATAAAACATGAAAATCTGAATAAAACATAATATAAAACCAGTCTTGCTACGATGCTGTTGAATTGCCAGTGCAAATCTGTATGTGTAAAGAGCAGATAACTTTATTCCATATTGTTAGTAGTGTAACAGGTTTAATAATCAGATTTTTTTGATGGAATTGTAGTCTTTCAATTAGAGATCCTCTCAGATGCCTTGTTAGGGCAGTGTGGGAAAGACTATACTAAGTTTCTGTGCCTTAACTAGTCTTTCTGTGGTTGGTGTTAAAATAGAAGGCTATTGAAACTTCCCTATTACAGGAAAACCCCCTGCTCCTTACTATTAAAAATGTATCTGTTGTGGTTTTTTATTAGATTGAGGATTTATGTTTAAATCTTCAAGGTTTCTATCCAAAAAGTTTCACATGTTTCTTTGTGTTTCAGTCCTGCCATCAATATTCCCTTGTACCACAGACCTGGAAGTGTGGGTAGGTTTTTAAAAGCTCTCATGTCAGTGGCAGATTGAAAAACACAAATGGTAGCAAAGTTTGATTTTCTTCCATTGTTTTGAGGTAAATACCTATTCCAACATCAACCAAAAATATTCTGCCCAAACTTGTGGCAATGTTTATCCATCTTTCTGAGTCAACTGTTCTGGAGGAATGAAATTTCAGAGAGTCTCTACAGACTTTGTGCACATCTTTGCTGGATTTTGTAATAGTCTTGGTGGGTGGCTAAAGACAGTAAACCCACTTGATTTCTCATTGTGTGAATCTTGGTTCACTTGAATTTGATTTAAACCCCCAAAACCAGGGACCAACAGAAAGGAAGTGTAGCACTTAAATCTTTTTTGAAACACTGTTATGAAACATTTTGTTCAGAAACCAAAGAATTTAAAAAAAGTTAATAAACACAGTAAATACAGCATTGCTTACATGGAAAAACTGTGCATTGTCATTCAGTGTAAATAAGTAAAATCTAATGCTCTGATTTTTAATTTTTTTCTCTGAGCATTAAGCTCACTGGTAATCACAATATAAATCATAGCATATACTGAAAAGTTAGCAGAAGTAGCTCAGTTGTCCAGACATAGCAGAAATGTTTTTTAAATCAACAACATATTTTCTTATTCAACACTTTTATTAAGAAAAAACATACTGTGATATGCTACAAGATCATAAATGCATAGAAAACAAGTTCATTCGGTAAAGTTAAATATGTCTTTATTTCCTGTGGATTTGTCTCCGGTCTTCTCTTCAGTAAACCCCTTGCATTCCTCAACTGCAACACTGCCAACTTGTGTTTTCTTTCATGGTAGCGCTCTCCAGAAATCCCTCTTCCCTCATCCTCCAGGTCCCTCTTCATTCATGCTCTCTGGTTGCGGTTGAGGCAGGATGCGGTACCTGATCTTGCTAATTCTGTGCAGGCAGACCAGAGGCAGTACTTAACCACTGAGTTTTCACTGCAATCTCTCCCCCAGGGAGAGCTGTTTGGATGTTTGTTCTACTAGTCCCCAGTTTCTATGAAAGCTGTTAACTTGATATTCCTGAGACCTCTCTAATGTTTTTTTTTTTCAAGTTAAAGGGCAATCCCTAACAGACAGAACTTAAATTATCTGTTAAGCAGAGCATTTTTCTTTTTTCTTTCAGCTGATGCAGCCCAACAGTTTCAATATGCAGTGAGAGTTATCGGAAGCAACTTTGCTCCTACTGTTGAACGTGATGAATTTCTTGTAGCAGAGAAGATCAAGAAAGAACGTAAGTGCATCTTTGTTTCTTTCTTAGAAATAGGAATGGAAGTTCTTCAAGAAGTTATCTGACGAGTTGGTTTCTCTGAAAATGGGACAACTCTGCCTCACAGTTACCTAATCTGTTACTCATGCTCACCCCCTGAAAATCTCACAATGGAAATTCCATTAATTCCCCAGTTAGTATTCCTGAGTAGCCATTTATATTCACAGCTCAGATTTTTCTAAATGTTCAGCTTAGGCTTCCCTTGTTGCCATTTGTTTTGATTCTTAGCCACTGTGAAAGTAAAGAAAAATTAGTATTGCACTCCTTTCACTTTGATAGTATGCAGACTTTATGAATTCATAGTTCTTTTTAGAAGACTGCTATTTGTGTGATGTGCACTTCAGAAATATTGCGCTTTGATACAATTAGCTTCATGAACACATGTGTGAAACTTGCTGAATGAGCATTCTGGGAATTAATGTAATTATGTGACTTACCTGATATTTCTTGCCTTCTCTACAAGTTTAGCTGCAACCACTTTCTCAAAACCAAAACATTAGACCTTGACAGTGTAAGTTATGTTGCAGTTATGTTGTATTGTGCTCTGTGCTGCTCTGAGTCAAGTGTTGCACTGTGTGAATCCAGTGGGAATGTGATGCATTCTTCTTGAAAAGCCAAATACTGCTTTCAGTAGATTGTGCTCTACAGTAGAGCGTCCACAAACAATTACTTGAAGTATGCTAGTTAGATTAAAGCTTCATATTTGAGCTTTGAATATTCAGACAGGAAGATTGAGTTAAGGTAACTGAAGGCAGTGGTTGTAACTCTTTTAAAGTACATGTGTGTTTCTTGCTCATGCAGAGCTTCCATGACTTATCCAATTTACCACGCATATATAATTTCAGACATGACTATTATACTTTCAATTTTTTAATCTATATATCCTTTTTTTAATAGTTGTGCGACAAAGAAGGGAAGCAGATGCTGCTTTGTTTTCAGAACTCTACAGAAAACTTGGTTCACAGGTAGTGTAATAAATGTGTAAAGAAACTGAAAAAACACATGCATCCTTCTGATGTTACTGAGTTGTTTTGGAGAGTGCTAGGGCCATTAACAGTATTTTTACTGAGAGCATAGTTGAATAATGGAAGAGATTGCCTGGGAAAGTTGTGGAGTCTGCATCTTTGGAAACAGTCAAAACCTGGATGAACACAGGCATGGGAAACCTGCTGTAGATGACCCTTCTTTGAGTAGAGGAGTTGGACTAGACAATTTTCAGAGGTGCCTTTCAACTGCAACCAGTTTGTAGTTTTTGTGAAAAAGTTTACAAGTTACTTTTAATTTTTATTTAATATGAGCTTTTTGCTACTAATTAAAAGTTAATTTGGATTTAATTGTAAATCAGAGAATAAAGGATACAATTTTAGTTTGAGTCCAGTTATATTCATGCCCTTCAGGGGCCATTCATATGAAGGAACTCTGTAAAAATAGAAGTGTTCATTTTTTTTATATGTAAAACTGATGAATTTTCTCATCACTTACATTACAGCAATGCCTTGCAAGTATATTGATTTTTATTAATCTAGGGTTTAAACAGTCCTCATGCTTCTTAAGTACTCCAGGTATTTAATGTTGAAAGTTAAGGGTTTGCTGACCTTGACTGCTGACAGCAGTGTTAATCAAAGAATACTGCATGTTCATATTCTGACAAAAAGATGTTAGTGTATGGAAAGCTTGCAATCCAGGAAGATGGATCAGGTGAAAGGGAGGAAAGATGTGTGGACAGAAGTTTAGCTGAGGTAGGTGAAAAATGACTGCTGCTAATCTGCTCTGGATTCTCAATAAAATTGAGTTGTTAGTAAGGTAGAATATAGAGTCATAGAATCATAGAATGGTTTGGGTTGGAAGGGACCTTAAAGATCATAAAGTTCCAACCCCCCTGCCATGGGCAGGGACATGGTGGGCAGTAATAAGATTCAGAGTTGTGATTTGCACGTACCTGATTTTTGACAACAAAAATTAGTTAATATATATTTTTTATCTAACAGAAAATGTGTCCTTATTTTGCTCTTTGTATTTAGGAAAAAATATTTATCTTTATTCTTCTTTTTATTCTTGAATTTATGTATAGATCATGGCTGAATTTTACAGGATAGTACTAAGATTTTAAGACTACGAAGAAAGTGATTGTATGGAGAGTATGACTAGTCAGAACTCAGTTCTGCCCCTCCCCTCACCCGTACTTCGCTTACTCACTAGTTTGTTAGTGCTTGGAGCTAAAGTTACTGTATTACTCTTCTGTTTTTCCTTATCTTGTGGGTTTGTGTATTGTTTGCATTGGTTCGTACAATGAAGCAAGTGTTCTCTGGCTTGCAGACACCTCTTCCAATGACCTCAGCCATTGGTTTCAGCCTGTTTTTACATGTATTACACTATGTGATCTTGCTCTTTTAATACAGATTTTCTGTAGCATGTTTCTGTAGCTTACGTACTATGTTGCCATAGCATTGCATTTGGCAAGCAGCATAGCTAGAGGATGATGACTCTAAACTTTGAAACAAAATGCCTTGTTTGCATTCATACTAATTTGGTTGTTGTTCTGAATGTAGTAGAAGCTTACATCAGTTCTCTCCTCATATTTTGCTGCCTGCTTAAATGTTTGAGGTTCTTTTAACCTTCTTTCTTCTTTCTGTGTTACCATCTTGTGTACATGAAATGGTATCATCTGAATACTGCCTTTTTAAAATTCACTCTACCAATTATTATTCAGTCTGCTGTTAGGTGGACAATCATTTTCTTTCTCTTTTTTCTTCCNCCCCCCCCCCCCCCCCAAGGAGTTTAGGTAAGGGCACAGAAAGACTATGCGTTTTCTGAATCAGTGAGGCTTTTTCTTCCTTTAGCAATTCTCTTGAAAGCAACTATGAGAAAGAAAAAAGCTTCTGTGAATCTGTTTTAACTGTTTCATCTATT
The DNA here is from genome assembly GCA_013400615.1 of Syrrhaptes paradoxus. Lineage (NCBI taxonomy): Eukaryota > Metazoa > Chordata > Aves > Pterocliformes > Pteroclidae > Syrrhaptes > Syrrhaptes paradoxus. The sequence continues at coordinate 15,121 of VZTO01018432.1, read as the reverse complement.
ACTCTAAAGAGAAAAGGAGCTCAGTACTTGTTTTAGTGGCAGCTTCCCAGCTGAACAAACTGTACTTCTTGAGGCACTTAGATTTATTCTGTCCTTAGATTTATTCTATCCTGGACAGTAGAAGAAGTAGTAATGTTGCTGCCCCTTCTTCACCAGTTGTTAATGAGTTGCTGGATTAGTTGTTTGTGACAGATGCAATATCTCTACTGTTTGCTTGTTGTTGAGATCAAGGCAGAAGATAAGACTTCTGCTCTACATAATAGTATAGAATGTTTCCTTTTACCCTTATATAACAATATAGAGCTTCGATAGGTGTGGTTAGTGGTCTCTGTCCTGAAGAAAGATATGTTCTATGGCCAAAATTCTTATACCATGTAACATACACAAAATGCATAATTTGCAGATAAACAGGAAAAATAGAAAAAGGTGAGAATGAAAATGTTTAAAAATGATAATTTCAAAGTGACCCTGAAAGTGCTTTTTGCAAGACTGATAGCAGTGAATTATGTTGATTCATAAAGGGTGGAGTCTGTTGAATCTTGATGTGACTGAAGTTTCCTTTATATTCAACATTGCATAGTATTCCAGACCATAGCCTGATAAACATTGTGAGGGAACTTCTATGAGTTTATTTCACTTACTCCAACATGTGATGTCCATTATCAGGTTCTGTGTCCCTGATCAATTCAGGTAAATTAGTGTCACAGAACTACAAAATAACATGTCTAGAATCGTGTATCTAAAAGCAAACATTTTTAAATATTTGCCATAACTTCTTTTCAAAGTGTTCTTTTTGTATCTTGGGCTTTAGCATTGTTAATTTTTCTGCTGGTAAGCTTTCTGCTGATATCTAAAGCTCCTGAGAGTGTTATTCTAACAGTCCGTATGTATCTATCTGTTTGCTAGAGACTATATTGCGTATTCCTCAGGTTTAATGTTAACAGTGTCTCTATTTTAAGCTGTGAAAATTTTGGTAGGTTTCTTAAATGGAATATAAAGTAATAGAAATTGAAACCCTCAAACTTTTGAAGCCTCCCTGTAAAGGAAAATGAAGGGGAAAGTGGAGAAAAGAATGTTCTTTGCTTAAAATTGTACCAAAAGTTTTCCTTCTTCATCTGGAGGTTAGAGTAGCATCTGCATCTGAGATGTTTTAAATTGTGAGAGTGTGTAGGAATGCTGGTAGTTCAGCTCTGTATAAGCCTCTTTCTTAGTAGCTATGAATTTTAAATTGAGTGTACTTGCTGATCTCGGAGCAGGTGAGAGTTCATGATTTGAATGCAGTGGAAAAAAAATAATAAAATTAGCAATACAGAGGCTGTACTGGACATTCCAAGTTTACTCAAGAACATGTCTCTGAGTTGGTCTTATTTGTGTGGAAAAATTGATTTATCCAGTAGTAGGCTGGATAATTAAGGAAAAAAAAAATCTGATATTATCAGGAGTTAAACCAAAATAATTTCTGTTTGTCTNAAAAAAAAATCTGATATTATCAAGAGTTAAACCAATTTCATCTTTTTTTTTAAAGGGCATTCTGAAAAACAAATGGTCAATACTCTACCTCCTGCTTAGCCTTAGTGAAGATCCGCGTAAGCAGTCTAACAAGGTAGGTGAGGAGACCTTTGTTACTTCTGAGAAACGGTAAATGTCTGTCTCTTATTTTAGATGTCATTTAGAGTCACTATCCAGACTTAACTTACACCTCAGGTTGTGTTTGTGGTGTTTATGTGTGAGGCTGAAAGGAAAAACCCAAGTGAAACAAGTATCTGCCATTTTTTTCTCTGTAATTTTTTTATACTAAGTAAACGTAAAAGTATGAGCTGTCCAACATTTGTAGCTGAAGTTGTATCTTTATTAGATGGGGGATTTTTTGTTTGCTTGTTGCTTGGTGGTATAATGTCTGCTCAAGTGCTAATGAGTTTGAAGTGGAGTACAGAGCACAAAATTCCTCCTTTGGTTGCAACTCTGCTACCACCAGAGTGGTTTTTGCAGCTATTGCTAATGACAATTCACAGGCAAAAATCAACTATATTGCTAAAAGTACTTTTGCTCACTGTAAAGGACTTGCTTTTTTTGCCATCATAATTGTAACAACAAATTTTACTTTGTGTAAGCATGGTCTTCAGTTTTGTGGGTTTTTTTGTTCTTGCGTATTACACTCCTCTTAACTAAAAACATGACTTAAAGCAACTGACAAATCTTTTTATTTCTCCCTTTTCAAATTCTCTCCTTTTCAGGTATCAAGTTATGCCACGCTTTTTGCTCAAGCATTGCCACGGGATGCTCACTCAACCCCTTATTACTATGCCAGGCCTCAGAGCCTTCCGTTGAATTACCAAGACCGTGGTGCTCAGTCTGCCCAGAGTTCTGGCAGCATGGGGAGCAGTGGGATCAGCAGCATCAGCCTGTATGCCCTGAATGGGCCAACGCCAACTCCGCAATCACTCCTTCCGGGGTAAGTTAAACTGTTATATCTTACAAGTAGGTTTGGGGAAGACTATAGATTATCTGTTCTTTTTTCTTTCCTTTTATTTTCTTTTTTTCTTATTTTTTTTTCTCTACCCCACCTTCCCCATTTGTATGCCATTGGAAATTCCACTGTAGGTACATAGAAACTGACTTCCTTAGCTGAACAGTTCGAATATTGAGTGCTGTCATTTGACCCTGCAAAGCCATAAATGGCTGGCCAAGTGCATGTGTTTTTAAACTTAATCTTAGCTATCTGCTGAACAGTTGATATTTCACTGGATCCATTCCTTTGAGTTATAGTGCCAAGTCTTTTACCAAATTTCTCAGTTCTCTGAAACCCTTTATAGTAGCGTGTATCCTTCTGTAAACGCTTCGGACAGAGTCCTCACTCAAGTTCCTTTTGTTAAACGTTCCTCAGCCTGTGTCCAATTAGTAGACTAACATCCTCCATTTTCAAGTGGGTGACCTTTTTTACATGGTCTGACTTTCTTTTATGCATGTTCACAGCAGGTTGTCTGTTTTACTAGAGCAGTCTTGTGTCTTGGGTGGACAGGGTTGGGTTTTTCTTTTTTATTTATGCAACAGCTGATTAAAAAAATTGCCTATCAGAAAAAAAAGGTAAGCCAGGTGTTGTTCAGCAGTGGTTGAATTATTTGTTTATACCAAGGTGAATCCTCATTTGGAACTGAAACATTCAAATACTAAATAGTTCAGATTTTTGATGAGTAGAAGCTGGCTATTGTAAGCCATAAGATAATTACATGACTGGACAATGCACTAGTCAACCTTCTCTAGTTGACCCTGCTTTAAGCCAGGAGGGTTGGAGAAGGTGATCTCCAGAGGTCCCTTCCAACCTCAACTGTTGTATAATCCTGATACAGTATAGAAAGCTATGTCAGTGAGGTTATTTTGTATAGCTGCTTGCTTAAAAATATCAGCAGAACCTACCTTGTTCCTGACATATTCTTGGTCTGACCTGTTCAGACTGTTCAATTTCATAGTAATTTTGCTACTGTCTCTTTAGTCCTGTAGTCTGTGAGCTGGGAAACCAAATTAGATTTTTCTGTGAGCTTCATTCCTCCTGAACTTCTCTTTATATATGTTTCTCTTTGTTTCTAGAGTACATTCTTCTTGAAGTTTAACAGCCGGAATTCAGTGTTTTACTCTAGTTGAGGTGTTAAAAATGCTAAGCACAATGGAGTCACTCTCTTGCAGGCTGTGTTCTTGTTCACTAGCCACCATCGTATCAGTACAATGTGTGACCCTCCTATGAGTTATGATGTGGTGGTTGAGAGAGGAAAGGCATTCCTTGACTTTTTTTACGTGGGTATTTGTATTGCAGTCTTGTTCTGTCTCTCCCTGCAACTGGGCTTTCCCAGCTTGTGGAACTATTTTTTTTAATATGTATATATTTCCACATGCTTACATTCATTTGTGGGAGGGAAAATAAATGGTCAGCTGCAAAAATCCCTTGCAAATATTTTCAACTTTATTTTTCATCGTCATGATACAGAAGTTAAATGTGAAAAATGTCAAGACTAGAACTTAAGGCTATTTTTGTGAGAAGGATTGACAAGTTTGAGAGGGAAGGAAATTGGAACTTGTCTAGATGCTTCCTCCTCAATCACATCTTCAGGTACTTGATACAAACTATCCTAAACAGTAGAGTATCTGAAAAGTGAGCTTTCTCTTCTTTCCTTTAGTTCTTTGGCATGTAACTATACTTTCAAGTAATAACAAAGCTTAAATATGTGTTTTTTATTATGACTCTCTGTTATTGTAGTTGACTTCACTTAATCCATTTCAGCATATTCACACAGTTCAGTGTGAGCAAAGTCATTCTTTAATATGAGTTCATATTTGTCAAATTTGTATCTCCTTTCTTTTCTACAGGGTTTTTTTTGAAAGTGTGGGCTTATAGGAAGCAATAAATTGCTTCTGTGTTCTGCACCCTTTTTAAGGTTCCTTTACTAAAAGAAAATAAAATATAAAACCAAAACAAATCACAAACAAAACATCCACAAAAAACCCCCTCAAGCTTGGGGCATTTTTCAAAATTTGCATAACCCAAACCAAGGGATGGGTTATAGAATCAAAGTTTTTAAAGACATTTCTTTTTTTTTGTCCTTCTAGACAATCCTATCAAGCTCCAGGTGTTGGAGATTGCCTCCGTCAGCAATTAGGGTCACGTCTTGCATGGACTCTAACTGCAAGCCAGCCTTCTTTACAAAGCTCTACCTCAAAAGGCTTTTCAAGTGCTGTTGCCCGTGGTGTGCCAAGGTCGAGGCGAGAAGGGGATACAAGTGGTGAGCAAAGATGTATTTGCTAGTTATAACTTTTTACAGTTGTTATCTATATCCTCCATTATTTTTAATGATTTTGAAAGAGTTTTATAGCATATGGAATTTTTTGAGTGTTTTACTAGAATGTATTCGATAGAATGATAGAAACAAATATGCAAGACTAGTATATTTGGCCCCAATCTCTTTGTCTGGTGGTTAATTTCTTTTTGCATTGATTGGTTTGATAATGTGTTCCGGTCTACTCTTAAAAGATCAACTTCATTGCAGTGTTTGTCAGAATCAAGTGATTGTAGTTTGTGAGTAATGATCATGCTTTTGATGATCAGAAGATGCTACTGTTTTTGGCAAGTCAGAAAGAGAGCTCACTGAATAGAACTTGTTGAAATAGACTCATCCATTTGTGATTGTCTTTTAAAACTTGGAAATGTGCACTGGAATATAGAAGTCTTAAAACTATTTTTTTCTTCAAATTAGCACACTGTTCACAGTGATTGTATTTGGAGTCATTAACATAACGTTGTCAAGAAAATAAAAAATAGATTAATATTATTTATTTCCTTGACTAAGCAGCTGTAAACTTGAAACTCATGCCTAGAGGGTCTATTCTGAATTTACACAAGTGTGACTAAGGAGAAATTGTTTAACAGATCATCTCTGTGGCAGTTGTGTAAGTTTCAAGCCACTCTGCATTTACTATGAAAGTGGGAGACTTGTCTGAATAAGAGAGCTAATGACAGATGTTGTCATCTGACAGTGCTGTTACTCTCCAGTAAAGAAAGAGAAGAGATGTGGGTTTTTTGTGTTTGGGGTTTTTTTATAATGCTTAAATAAAATATAGCTTGCCAGCCCCTGCATCTTTGAGTAACAGTGCACAAAGCCACAGCGTATAGACCAAAATATCTGAAGGCAGCATTTGGCATTTAAAACCTAATTAACAATACCTTTGATCCGCAAGAGGATGCGTGTGTGTATATATGTGAAAATACAAACATATGTTATTTTTGTATATGTGGTAGATTTAGTATATAGAAATATAGAAAAATATGTAAAAATACATAAAATCTATTAGTATCTCTTCTTTTTTGTTCTACTAATTGCTGTAAAGAGCAGTACAAACTTGTTTCATTCAGTCAGCAGTTGTGACTTGATTCATATGTGGGGTGGCTATAAGGACTGATAGTTGTCTTAAATGTAGTTATTTGATGTAGAAATAGAACTGCATTCAGAATATAAAATGTTATTGTCAAGAAGATATATTTATTTAAATATGAAGTTCTTCTAACTAATTTTTTCTAAATTTTTTTTTTTCTAAAATTGGCTGCTGTTAATTGGAGAGTTTTTATTGCTACACTTGCACAGACAGTATAATTAGGAGCATTAAATGGCTGATATTAATACCTGTTGTATTATTTACCAATTAAAGCATTGTGCATTTGAATCTTCTGCCATTTCACTGAGAGTTCTAACAGGGCTAGCTACTCTTGTGCACATCTTAGTATTGTGAAGGGAATCTGAGTTTTAAACAACATCTCGAGGTGATGGCTCCTTTTGCCAAAATAAGAATAGAATTTATTTGTTGTTATTTTTGTTCTGCGGAAATGGATTGTTGGGGAAGCAAACTGATGAGAGTAAGAGTGCTGTCAAATTTGGGGGAAGAATGTTGTGGCATCTCTATTTCTGAATAGTCGCTGTTGAAATTGTTTCATTCTTGATATCTTCAATGAAGTTACAAAAGCAGATGGTGCTGTTTCACCCATAAAAGGTGGGAGTAGTTGCAGTGGCCTGCACAGCACCCTTTTCAGTCTTTTTGTTCCTTTAAATCAATAAATATCATAGAATCATAGAATGGTTTGGGTTGGAAACGACTTTAAAGATGGTCAAGTTCCAACCCCCTGCCATGGGCAGGGACACCCTCCACTAGACCCAGGTTGCTCAAAGCCTCATCCAGCATGGCCTTGACACTTCCAGGGATGGGGTTATCCCAGCTTCTCTGGGTAA